>VYXB01006558.1:12062-40550 GCA_013397135.1 Pachyramphus minor
TTGCAGTGAGTTTTGGGGGTCAGACAGACAAGGAGCTGTCCCCGGTAACAAGCAGGAGAAAGCTGCCATTAGGGTGGGAACATCCAGATCTTGGGGAATATCATCAAGTATCTACTTAGAAATCAGATTCTGATACAAGTATCAGAGAATAATCTGATAGATTAACACCTAACTCTTCCTTTTCAGCTCAGTGAACTGCCTTAAGCCCTTTTGCTGGCACAGTGAGGCCAGGGAAGGACCCGGAGCAGATCCCTGTCCCTGGAGCCAGGACCCCCTCACCTGTCCTCCTTGATCCTGGCCAGCAGAGGCTCCAGCCAGCCCAGGGTGCACTCACAGTGGGCATCCAGGAAGGTGATCACCTGGCCCTTGGAAGCCGCGGCCCCGCGCAGCCGCGCCCGGATCAGCCCCGAGCGCTGCTCCATCCGGATGATTTTTATGGGCACCTCCAGGTTCTTCACGTAGTTCTCTAAGGAGGCCTTCAGAAACTCTGTCAAAGATAAATGGGGGGGGAAAACAGAGAGAAAATGTGACTTTTAGCGAGGTTCAGCAACTCTTGAAGGCTCCAAAGGACACACAACTCCCCCCTTGCTTGCTGGAGCATCTCAGGGGGGTTGGAATGAGATGATCTCAAGGTACCTTCCAACCCAACCCATTATCTGGTTCTCTGATAAAATCACAGGAATTTTAAAGAAATCCCAATCAATTATTTCTTGAAATAAACCAGCAAATAGTGAGTGCAAAACGAAGACACTTTGGCCAATTTGCCAATGGTTCAATACAAAAAGGGCCGTTTTTGATGAATTTCACCATTTGAGCTCCTTGGCTGCTTTCAGGAAAAATTGGAGTTACTTGGCTAAAATCTTCCTCCACCTTCTGGAACAGAGAACCATTAAGCCACTTAATGAACAGAGAAATGCAGGAGAGTAATTAGAGTTAAGTTAATGCTCCATGAGGCAGAACTAAAGGACGGAGTTGCTGCATCCTCTGTCCCTGGAGCAGCTGCAGCTCCAGGTTGTATTTGCCATTAGGAACATGTGGCTACTCCAGGAAAATTTATCATTCCATTGATTCCACTTAAAGAACATTGTGTGATTCCTTTTCCAGGGAAAAAAAGTTTCACATGGAGACAGTTTTCTTTCTAAAGCCTGGGTTTAAAAAAAGAACAGGGAAAAAAACAGACCAAAAGCAAAACAAATGAACCCCAAATAGGATCAATACAGGCAGGGGTTGGAATGAGATGGTCTTAAAGGTCCCTTCCAACCCAAATCATCCTGGGATCCCATGAAAGTGGCTCACTGTGGATATTCAGGAAAATCTGAATCACAGAATGAGGGGCTTGAGAAACAGGAAGAGATGTGGAAAAGGACTGACCTTTAGAGGAATGTGAAACATTAAACTGCAGTGCAAAAAAAGCTCTGATGGAATTCTGGACACAACGTTAGAGCCCCTTGCAGGGCCTAAAGGGGCTCCAGGAGAGCTGCAGAGGGACTGGGGACAAGGGATGGAGGGACAGGACACAGGGAATGGCTTCCCACTGCCAGAGGGCAGGGACAGATGGGATACTGGGAAGGAATTCCTGGCTGGGAGGGTGGGGAGGCCCTGGCACAGGTTGGGCAGAGAAGCTGTGGCTGCCCCTGGATCCCTGGGAGTATCCGAGGCCAGGTTGGAGTAACCTGGGCTAGTGGGAGGTGTCTCTGCCCGTGGTGGCAGGGCTGGACTAGATGATCTTTAAACTTCTCTTCCAACCCAAATCAGTTTGGGATTTTTTGAGTTGCACCCTGACAACCCACCTGTACCCCCCTGTCACTCCCTGTCAGCGTCTCCACCTCTGCCCACACTTCTGCTTCTGATCATTGTATGGAATCATGGAAAGGTTTGGGTTGGAGGGGACCTTAAAGCTCATCTATCCATGGGCAGGGACACCTTCCACCAGCCCAGGCTGCTCCAAGCCCCGTCCAACCTGGCCTTGGACACTTCCAGGGATCCAGGGGCACCCACAACTAATGACAGAAAACTGGAAGTACATTCAAAAAACCCCCAAGAAGCGCCAATATCTGAGCAGCACCAACCAGCCACGGGACCCTCACAGGACCCTCAGGCTGGTGCTAGGAGAAGCCCTGGGGTGGGAATTGCTGCAGCCCAGCCCCACCTCTCTCGCTGGCGTCGTCCACCAGGATGATCTCCCGGAGCAGGCGCGGGGGCGAGCGGTTGATGACGCTGGACACCGTGCGCAGTAACGTGCTCCACGCCTCGTTGTGGAACACGATCACCACGCTCGTGTTGGGCAGCTCCTCGGGGTACACCTTCGTCTTGCACCTGCCCCAAACACAGCAAAACCACAGCAAAAGGGAGGTTAATCTGTGAAACAGCCCTAAAGGGCTCTGCCAGGGGGAAAACGGGCTGGGAAGCAGCCATGGCACCGCCACAGGGGTACCTGCTGCATCCAATATCTAAAGGGGGTGGAGAGGAAGGGAGGAGGCAAACTGGAGACACAGGGACTGAAACACCCACTAATGTGAGGTGAGGCTGCTCTGCATGGGAAGGTTTGGCTTCTACCAACCCTCTGGAGAGGGTTGGCAAAAGCCTCTCTTTTACCAACCCTCTGAGACATCGATTAGTTTTCACTGAATTGCCTCACAACAATTTTCCCAAGTCTCTGATTCACTTCAGAAGTAAAACAGCAAAGATCAGTAAGAACATGAGCACACAGTGGATGTATAATCATTATTCCTGCTCTCAAAGCAGTTCCCATTTGCAGGAAGTGGAACGGAAAACAAGCACAACCCAGCCAGAGGTGACTGATCCATACCCTGAGTTGCACCTCACTCCTGGCTGGGCACGTCACGCTCTGCCCCTGGTGCTCATCAACCTCCTTGGGCCTGACAACTCTTTCTGTGAAGGAATTTTCCCAATATCCCACCTGCCCCTCCCCTGGCCCAGCCTGAGGCTGTTTCCTCTCCTCCTGTCCCTTGTTCCCTGGGAGCAGAGCCCGACCCCCCCCAGCTCCCCCCTCCTGTCAGGGAGTTGCAGAGCCAGAAGGTCCCCCCTGAGCCTCCTTTTCTCCAGGCTGAGCCCCCCCAGCTCCCTCAGCTGCTCCTGCTGCTCCAGCCCCTTCCCAGCTCCATGACACAGCTTCCCACAGTCTGTACCCCCACCATGTCTCAGAGCCCCTGCCCAGGGACTGTGAGCACACAACAGATAAAAACCTTTACTGAAACCAAACAGTGACTCACAGACCAATTTTTCCAATTCAGAAATCCAGCCTGTGCTGAAGAATTGATGGATCAGTCTCCTGTTCCTCACAGGCTCCCAGATACTCGGGCTCCCTCCCACCCTGCACTGTACAATACTCACTGATTGGTAACTCACACAGTGCTGGAATCCCTGTCCCACAACCCCTGTTTTCATTCCTGCAGCCACCAGCTGTCACCTTATGAATACACATGAAGTCAATGCAGCTGTTTGAATGGCAGAAAAACATGTTTCCCATGACCAGTGACATGGAAACAGAACAAAACTCTCCCTATTCCCCACTCTTCCCACTAGTTGTGGGCAAATTGTGGGAGCAGAAGGTTTTGCATCAGGATTTTCACAGAATCAGAGCCACAGACTTGTTTGGGTTGGAAGGACCTTAAAGCTCATCCAGTGCCACCAGCAGGGACACCTTCCACCAGCCCAGGTTGCTCCAAGCCCCATCCAACCTGGCCTTGGACACTTCCAGGGATCCAGGGACACAGCTTCTCTGGGCAACCTGGGCCAGGACCTCCCCACCCTCCCAGGGAAGAACCTCCCAGCTCATCCCCTGAAAAACTAAAACAAGCACAACAATTCAATCATTAAGGACTCTGTTTTAGCAATGAAACTGTGATTAAACTTTTCTTGCTCCTGTCTGTAATTCCACAACCTCTTCTAACTCCTCAGCTGAGCCCAGAGCCTCATTCCCACATTTGCCTCCGGGGGAAGCATAAAAGCTGAACTTTATTCCTCACACCTAGACAGGCCAAGAGCAGCAAACACAGAAATCCCCATTCCTGACCTGCTCAACACCACAGAACCAATTTCATGCCTGAACAGCCCTGACTGGTAAGTGAGAAAATGCAGTTACAGCCTCTCCAGGGTGGGCTCTGCTCCAGAGGGGCTGGAACAGCCTGGGGGGACACAGGGACTGGCCTGGGATGAGCTGCTCAGGAAGAACAGAGCTGATATAACATTGGTCTCCCTCAAATGTGTCAATCCCACATGTTTTCCTGAAGTGCATCCCACAGGACAAATGGATTAGAGGTGAACACCACACAATAAAACCATTTACCCTCCTTTATCTGGGCTGAATTGCAGGAACAACCAACAGTAGTCTCACCTAAACAATTTAATCAGTGCTTCCTGCTCTGAACACGGATTTGGGGCACAGGAGGATTTTCACAGACGTTTCACCCAGGAAATTTTCACATACATTGGTTTCCAGTCCTGAACTGCTTCTTCTCAAGCACCCTGGGATCACCTCTCAAGGGTTTTGCTTCACAGAATCCAACACTGAACTGTGGCACCACATTCAAGTCATGATTCCTCTCTAAAAAATCATAATGTTTCTGCTCAGAAGTGGATGCTCCTAAGCACAAATGCTCACACAGGAGCTAATTTCAACCTACATTTCAGGAAGAAAATCCAATTATAATGGTCTAGCAATTTGGAGACAAGCACTTGCAACCTTACTCAGCCAGAAAAGATTGAAGATGGATTTCTTCCCTTGCTGCAGAAAATACTTAGAAATAAAATTAAGCATTTCTCTGTTGAATTAAACTGGTTTAAGGTTTAATCAATAGCTACTTCAAATTAGAGCTGGCACTGATTAAATCTTCAGGTTGGTAGTTCCCACCAGGACTCGGGCAATCAAGGGACATTGTTTGGGAGACAACTCTGAACGTAATGGGAGGCAAATTAAACTGTTTGTGTGACATCACATTCAGGAGATGGAATTAAAATACCAACCCTGGAGCCACGTTGCTCTGACAGAGCTCCTGGGAGGGCATTTTGTGGTGTCTTCATGAGGGAACTCTCCCCACAGAGGTCAGAGCAAACTCTCACTGACTCTGGAGCCAGGCTGGGAGAGCTGGGGGGGTTCCCCTGGAGAAGAGAAGCTCCAGGGAGACCTGAGAGCCCCTTGCAGGGCCTGAAGGGGCTCCAGGAGAGCTGGAGAGGGACTGGGGACAAGGGATGGAGGGACAGGACACAGGGAATGGCTTCCCACTGCCAGAGGGCAGGGAGAGATGGGAGATTGGGAAGGAATTGTTGACTGGGAGGGTGGGGAGGGACTGGAATAGAGTTCCCAGGGAAGCTGTGGCTGCCCCTGGATCCCTGGAACTGTCCAAGGCCAGGTTGGACAGGGCTTTCATATCCCCGGGGTAGAATCCACCCCTTCCCTGGGGAGATCATTCCACAGGTTGAGTATTTCCAGGGTGACACACCCTCCTATCACTTGTTGCTTGAGCCTTGCAGATCATATCTCAGTGGCCTCGAGTTTTCTGCTGCATTTAGTGCAGCTGCACCACAACCAGACACTGAGTGAATCCATTCCCATCTCCATAACTTCCATCTGATTTATCACCACAACATCCCTCCCTCCACCAGCTCAGGACCACCCCTAACGCAGCAGCACCCACACCTACACAGCTCATCACAGATTTCCCACAAGACATGTCCAGCAAGAGCATTTTTTTTCAATTTTATTTTCTTCTCCTCCCCTTATTTTGCCACAAAAAACACCCCAAACCCTGCAGCAGAACCTTGCAACAATAAAGTGAAAAGCACAGCGAGTGCAAACCTGGGGCCTCTGTGCCCGTGCCAATAAAAATCATTCTCTCTGTCAAACACTAAACATATTAACCACAAAATCATATTCTTCCTTAACAGCAAACCATTATAAATTGGCTTTTGGAACAATGTGATACTCCCTAAAGACAGAGGATGTACAGAAAGCTTTTGTCTGAAGAGGAAAATGGGGAAATTATTTTTCTCAATGCTTTCTGTCCTTTCACCAGAGAAGACAAAACTTCTTTTCATCAAGAAAATGCATTTAGACACATTTCCCTCAGTGTTAAACAGCCCTTCTCCCTCCAGCTGAGCACAACCAGTCACTGAGGTGAATATTCCTGTTCTCCTTCTGTTCTTTGCAGGCATTTAGGAATAAAATCCAGGCAAAAAACCATTAACTTTATTTAAAATCTCATGGGAACCTGCAGGATTTAATTTCAATCAAAGCATAATAAGCAAGACTTGAGCCAAGTGACAATTCAGTTTAAAAAGCAGAGGTAATGGGAGATTTTAGAAGACCTGATCACTTGTGTATAAGTGATTAGTTTTGCTTTTATTTCTCTCAATTTTATTGGTTATAAGCTTCTAGACCTATAAATCAGACCATAGGATTTACAGAACAGAAAAAGAAGAGAAAAAAGGAAAACAGGGCAAAAAATAAATTGGAAAAAGATAAAATCCAAGAAACAAAAATTTCTATAATAATTACGTGGGGGAAAAAATTCCACCTCTAAAAATTTACTTCCAAAAGCATGAAGTCTGGATAATGCTCCACACATGAAAGTCCAGCTGGAGATTGTCTGGAGAACAGTTTTCCTCTGCAAATTCCACTGCAAGTAACTCAGTGGACTTGGTGAAACCCTCCCTCAAGCTCTGCCACAGCCCCCAAGTCACCACACAAACTTCAGGCTTCCCTCACAAATCATAAGTCACTAAAATTAAAAATCAAAATAAAAGAAACCTCCAAGCCCCCTTCAGTTTTTAAACTATCGCAAAAATCTTTGACAGATATTCCAGAAAGTGTCTAAGGACAAAAGGAAAGGAAAGCCACATCCTGCAGGTAGATTTTGGCACTGGTGGTATTTTCTCTTTATCAGCTTTAAAATGTCAATTTGTAATGGCTGATAGCAAAGCTCTGGAGATTATGAAGCGACATCAATGTTTTTAAATCTCGGGAATAAAGTTTTCCCTGAAGATCAAAATATTTAAACTATTCCAGGTGACAGGAGGCAGCAGAGGGTACTTTGCTATGGAGAAGGGAAGGTTCCAGGGAGAGCTTAGAGCCTGAAGGGGCTCCAGGAGAGCTGGAGAGGGACTGGGGACAAGGGATGGAGGGACAGGACACAAGGAATGGCTTCAAGCTCATGGAGGTTGATTTAGGTGGGATAGTGGGAAGGAATTCCTGGCTGGGAGGGTGGGGAGGCCCTGGCCCAGGTTGGGCAGAGAAGCTGTGGCTGCCCCTGGATCCCTGGAAGTGTCCAAGGCCAGGTTGGAGCCAGCTGGGCTGGTGGAAGGTGTCCCTGCCCAGGGCAGGGGTTTGGAATGGGATGACCCTCCATGTCCCTTCCCTCCCCAGCCATTCCATGAGTCCAGACCCCAGGACTCACCCGTCCAGCCTGACGTCGGGCAGGCTGCGGTTCAGGGCGATCAGGTCACTGGCCATCAGGTTGAACTGGTTGATCTTAAACAGCTCCTTCATCTTCTCCTGGTCATCCTTGGGAATGAGCACAGCCTTGCCCATCTCTCCCGGCCCTTCCTGGTTCCGGGAAATAACGGCTGCAACACAAACAGCAAAAGCCGCTTCCAGCTGGTGGTGTGGGATTGATCCTGCGGGGTTTGGTGTTCAACAAGGAATGATAAAACCAAGAAAAACACCCATTTCCCTGCTCCACTGGCAGGTTTTCTCTCCATCCAGATCCAAATGTACACCTAGTGCTACTCTAAGGTGATTAAATCCCCCAGATTTGTTCACCAGCAGCTCTTGGCTGTAATCACAACAACAATAAATGACAATTCCCAAGAGATTTCCACCAGGATCACAGAGCCCAGCACCATATGCTGTGCTGTGAGAACCTGCAGACATCACTTCTACAGATGCTGGAAATACCTGAAGAACCCATGTATTAATCTAATTTTAACCAATTCCTTCTATTTTTTATTCAGTTTTAATTCCCAGGCATGTAACAGCACAATCCCATCCCGGTAAATAATTAAACAATCTTCAGTGACAGAGAGGAAATTATAATATTCCAACCCCATAGAGGATCTTTTACATGTTGTTAGAGATTATTTTGGGGAAATATTTGTATTTTGAATTTTAAGGAAAACCACAATACCATCTCATATAAGCACAGGAAAATAAACAAGACACACGCTGCCTTTTTAGGGAACAGCAGAGGGAAAGAAAAGAAAAATCCCATGTACAGAAATAATTACAATATTCCCTCCCAGTGGCACTTCCAAATGGTTTGGGCTGTGAGATGAATTCTCTGAGATAAAATTCTGGGGTTTTTTAAATAAATACATTTTAATATTATTCTATTACTGTTATTAAGTATTTTATATATTTATGTTGATTGTATTAAGCAATAACAAGTTAATTATTTAATATTTCTATATATTGACACAATTTTTTTAAATGACATTAAGTAGCAGCGTAGTCACAAATCCCAGTCCCAGCTCCAGGTGAGAGGGATCAGCAGCTCTGCTCAGGTGTGGAAAACGGGATGCTGCCAACCCCAATCTATGTCAACCCCCAAGCCCCTCATCCCAAGGGAATCCCCTTGGATACACCAGTCACTGGAGCCCCCCTGTTAAGATTCAAGGTCTATCCCAAAGCAGTTTCATCTCTGCTGTAATCACAGCAGAAGTGAGGAATTCCTTGCTGTTGCAGCACATCCAGGTGCTGCTCCTGATCCAGAGGAAGGACAGAATCCATGAATGAGTGTGGAATGATTTCCTGACTCCCCCAACACTACCCTGACAGTTCAAACCAAAGGGCAGGTCCTGCAGGTGAAGGATAAGGGAGGAAAACGAACATTTGGGGTGAAAAAACAACAAAAACCCAGCAAGGATCATAAATCCTTGGATCTGCCCGGTGTTGCTGTGCGTGTTTGGGCAGCAGTCCCCTGGCAGTGCCTGTGCTGAATTGTTAAATAAATTGAAGGCTTTGAAATCCATTGAGCTTGGCTTTTTTTCCCTTTCTTTATCCTGAATTCCGTGCTCTCTATTCCCCACTGCCCCGACGACCTCGGCACTTGCACTGAGCCCTCGCGAGGGGCTGTTTTCAGTTCCAAAGGAGCTCTATCTGTGCTGACAGATGAGGAAAAATGGCTGCAGGCAGAATGCTGGAAAAACAGCATTTCCATTCCTCGTGGGCGCTCCTGGAGTCAGCTCCCTTATCCCCTGTGCTCTGGGACGGGCAGCAGAGAGGAGCTGCTCGTCCCTGGCCTTGCACATAAAGCTGGTTTTGGGGGATGGATTTGCTTTTAAATAACAAAAAAGGTACTCTTCCAAAATACTTGCAATTCCCTTCAGCAAGTTAATGAGGAGAACTGCTGAATCACTGCTCCTTGGTGCAACTGCTGTGTGGAGTTAAGGGAGATGCCTCCTTGGAAAAGAGGGAAGTGTGTGGAGCTCCTCCTGGAATTGCATGGAGGGGACAAGGTGTACAGCTCCTTGCAGGGATTACTTTGCTTTCAAAATCATGAGAAATCACCCCACAAGAAAAGTGAGGCTGCAAATAAAACAGCCTTGTTTGCTTTGGTAGAAGTTTATGGATTTCACAGGATTCCAGAGTGGTTTGGGATGGAAGGGACCTTAAAGCCCATCCAGTGCCACCCCCTGCCATGGGCAGGGACACCTTCCACCAGCCCAGGTTGCTCCAAGCCCTTGGACACTTCCAGGGATCCAGGGGCAGCCACAGCTTCTCTGCCCAACCTGTGCCAGGGCCCCCCCACCCTCACAGGCAACAATTCCTTCCCCAATAATTTGTTGCCATAAACTCCACACAGAATCCAATAAAGTCAAGGATCGATTTGCCATTTCCATGATGAATCTCTGCTGCTCAGAACTACACACGGACTTATCTTAATCCAGAACATAAAGAGTTCTAGTTTTAATTATACAGCAGAAATAAATCCTGTAAAGTTGTCATAAACATCATTAAATAGATCATTTACTTCACAGTGTTTCTCAACATAAGAGTGCCAGGATTCCACAAAAAGAGTTGCTTTTCAATACTAAACCATCAGCACTCGTAACTTCTGCCAGAAATAGGACATTTTTAGCATTTCTGGTACACATGTTGTCTGGAGACAGCCCAGCCCACGCTGCCTCTGCTCCCAGTAGCCTCGAGGCAGAACAGCTGAAGAGGTGCAAGGAGGTCTGGAGTGAGAGAATAAACTGAGTTGCAGAGTTCCAAAAAAAACACCCTTTGGGATGGTTGGGAAATCTTTTTAGGGATGGTGGCTGGTGTTTCTAAGAGAAGATCTGAAAGGAGGCATCTTCTCATCAAAAAAATGCACCAACTCTTATATTTTTGTATGAAAACCAATGTGTCACAGCCCCGGGCAGTGCCCGTCCCACTCCAGTGCTGGGGCAGTTCTGGCACCTCACACAGGACACGGAGGGGCTGGAGCGTGGGCAGGGAAGGGAAGGGAGCTGGGAAGGGGCTGGAGCAGCAGGAGCAGCTGAGGGAGCTGGGGGGGCTCAGCCTGGAGAAAAGGAGGCTCAGGGGGGACCTTCTGGCTCTGCAACTCCCTGACAGGAGGGGGGAGCTGGGAGGGGTCGGGCTCTGCTCCCAGGGAACAAGGGACAGGAGGAGAGGAAACGGCCTCAGGCTGGGCCAGGGGAGGGGCAGGTGGGACATGAGGAGGAATTTCTCCCTGGAAAGGGTGGTCAGGCCCTGGCAGGGGCTGCCCAGGGAGGTTTGGAGTCCCCAGCCCTGGAGGTGTCCAGGGAAGGCCTGGATGTGGCACTCAGTGCTCTGGGCTGGGGACAAGGTTGGGGATGGGCACAGGGGGCACTTGATGATCCTGGAGGCCTTTTCCAATCCCAATGATTCTGGGATTCTAAAGCTCAGTAAAACCTCTTTCCAGCACAGCACGAGGTCTGTGGGCAAACAGAGGGAGGATCCATAAATCTGTGTATTCCTGGGAGAGGTGCTGTGGGGGTGGGACAGCTCCTGTGCTCCACAGCAGCTCCACGTGGCTGCCACGGATGAGAGAACTGGCAATTTGGGAAAGCATTAACTGAATTAATGGATGTGTTCTCATCATCATTATGGCAGCGTGTGCTACAGGGGCTAAAGATTAAAAGACTTTAAATTAAACAAATTCGAAGGCATCAGCTCCACAAAGTACAGCAGCAAGGAACTACCACACAACAAGCAGAGTCATCACTCCTGCTCCCTGAAAAGAACACATTTAAGAACAAACATTTTCAACACAAGGGCTGAAATAGTGCCTGGAGCTGTGATATCCAGGGAATTCCACACAAGGATAGGGAAATCACACACTAACAGGCTCAAATGCTTCCTGCAGCGTGAGAGCCGTGGACACTGGGATTGGAAGGTTTCAGAGCAGCAATAAAACACAGAGGTTGTAAATTAAATTCAAATTAATTTATGTATTTATTTCATCAGGAGGGTAACATTTTCCTCTTCACAAGAGCCAGTAAGATTCCCAAGCATTCCTTAACTGCTCCTTAATTTACCAGATTCTCACATCTCCTCTTGCAGTGCTCAACCCAAACCAGGGCAACATCAAAATGCAAACTGGAATGGTGTTCCCTGCTTCAGCCATGGAAACCACAGACCTGGGCTGCCTTTCCTTCTGGGAAAAAATAAAATAAGTTTAATCCCATTTGTAAATCCCAGAATCATAAAACAGCTTGGGCTGGAAGGGACCTTAAAGCCCATCCAGTGCCACCCCCTGCCATGGGCAGGGACACCTTCCACCAGCCCAGGTTGCTCCAAGCCCCGTCCAACCTGGCCTTGGACACTTCCAGGGATCCAGGGGCAGCCACAGCTTCTCTGGGAAATCTATTCCAGTCCCTCCCCACCCTCCCAGCCAGCAATTCCTTCCCAATCTCCCATCTCTCCCTGCCCTCTGGCAGTGGGAAGCCATTCCCTGTGTCCTGTCCCTCCATCCCTTGTCCCCAGTCCCTCTCCAGCTCTCCTGGAGCCCCTTTAGGCCCTGCAAGGGGCTCTCAGGTCCCTCTGGAGCTTCTCTTCTCCAGGGGAACCCCCCCAGCTCTCCCAGCCTGGCTCCAGAGCAGAGGGGCTCCAGCCCTGGAGCATCTCTGTGGCCTCCCCTGGACTCTCTCCAGCAGCTCCAGGTCCTTCCTGACAAAAGAACAATGTAAAGGTTTAAATGCCAGAATGGTCTGATGAGAAAATAATAATATTCAAGGACATCAGGACTTCTCTTGCTGAACACTCTCAGGTGCCCTTTGCAAACAATGGCCATTCCTAAAATAAAACCATAAAAAAGGCAGCAATTTGGGAGTGGAGTTAATAGCTGAGTTCTTTGTAATATTGCAAGGTCAAATTAAAACCTGCTGCCAGGATGGAGTGTAATTGCTGTTGGGAATTATTGTACCAAGGAGACCTGCAAGAAGGGGCAGGATCAGGCGTTCAGTGACAGTTTGCAGCTCCCAGCTCTCTGTTCTCGGCTTCCTACTGCTTTTTATAGTCCAAATTTTTATACCTCAGCTGTGGAAAATGAAGGGAAAAAAACTTCCTAAATGATCCCACCTGGTTCTGTCATTTTTGATGGGGAATCAGCTAATGAATTTTGCTGAAAATCCCCCCAAAACAAGCAGGCAGCCTCCCCATTGGTGGCTCTAAATGTGTGCCCAGAAACACAGAACTAAACCTCCAAACTGCAGCCTCAGCCAAACAAACAGCAGAGTTTAAGTGAATCTCCAGATTCCAAATTCACCTTTCAAAATCCCCAGTGATTAAGGTTTTAGATGATTAGTTTTGAAAGGATCCCTGTTTATCACCCTCACTGGTGTCCCTGCCCATGGCAGGGGGTGGAATGAGATGGGCTTTAAGGTCCCTTCCCACCCAAACCACCCTGAGATTCTGGGATTTCAGAACATTTAAATTATATTTTTATTATTTTTCATTATTCCTTGCACCTAGATCAGCACAAACAAACAATAAACCAAGGCAGGTTTAGCTCAGAGTTAATTTGAGGGGCACAACCTCCCTTGTGGGGAAGTAGTTTTTTCCCCTGCTACTGACCCTGCCCTCATCCCATAAAACATCCCATAAAATTTAACAAAAGATAAATCACATTTATGTTGCATCCTCTGCCTTGTCTTATTTGTGGTTCACAACTCTGAAGGGGTTTTTTTGTTTGTTTCATTTATTTTTTTTTTAATACACCCTCAGAATGTCACAGCAACTTCTGTATCTACAGAAAGTCCCAAACGTTCCCTAAAGAAAATTATTTCAGGAATAACCATTTAATTAAAGCTGACATAAGCAGCAGTTTAAAGGCAGTTGAAGAAATCCCCATTGTAGCAGTGGCATAATGCTTTCCTTAAATACAATCATCTTCAAAGCCCCCCAAAAGTAGCAATTAACATATAGAAAATGCACAGAGTGGGTTTTTTATAAGGAATATTTTACCTACAGGTAGACCCAGGAGTCCTAGAAATTGTCAACATACAGTAAAAAAATTAAAAATACTTGAACCACAGAAATAAAAGGAAAAAAAAATAAGAATATTTAAACCCCAACCAAAGAGAATTGTCACTCTAGGGATTTTTTGGGATGTATAGAAACGCCTCCAGCATCCTTAAAATGAAAGAACAAAGGGATTCTTGAAGTATAGCAAATATAATATATAAATATCAAGGCTTTTTACACAGTACATCTCTCAACTCCATTGTCTTGTCATGTCATATTTAAGGATTAAAGTGTCAACCACTCCGGAGTGCTCAGATCCCTCCACAATGAACACCCTGGATACGGAATCCTGGAGGAAATTCAACTCAGTGCTTGGCTGCAATGTTCATCCAAGATCTGAATCTTTCCCCCTCCAAAGGGAACCAGAGCTCTGAGAAGTCACAACAACCAAAAAAACCAACAAAAGCCTCTCCCTACCCCGGTTTTGCCCAGTGGTGCTATTTGTGTGCTTCTCCTTCATGGAGCCAACCCCAAACCTCTCCCCCTGGCACACCAGGAGGGGAGCTTCAGGTTGGATCTTAGGGAATATTTTTCATGGGAAGGGTTGTAAAGCTCAGCAGAGGTGGAGTCCCCATCAAATGTTCAAAAGCACGTGGATGTGGCACCTGGGTACCTGGGTCAGTGGAGACCACGGTGTTGGATTCAATGATCTGAAAGGTCTTTTCCAACCTCAACAACTCCCTGATTCCAAAATTCAATGACAGCAACATGTCCCAGCGACACCACACGTGTCCCAGGGGGAAGAACCACCCAGGTCACCATGAAGAGCAATGCTGATGATAAAACAGGGCATGAGCTCCATAAAAACCCCTCAAGCAGAAACAAAAACCACCTCAAGATAACCAGGAGACCCATACCAGAGTCCCAGCACATCCCACTTGGAAATACAGCTTCTAACAAGGAGCAAAATGAGGCAAAGTGCCATTTGATGAGGCTTAAAACTGGAAAATTCAATGCAGTTAAATTTTAAAACAATCACAAGTGAAACAAACTGCTGAACCCACAAGGACCAGGCCCCAAAATGCCGTATTTAAACTCCTGATTTCCACTGGAGGAGCAAAGAAGGGAGATTGCAGCTCCATAAAGGTTGAAACAAGAGAATTAAATGTGGTTCAATTATTCCTAAACCATGAAAGACCGACAAGATTTTATTACAAAGGGCTCTTATCGCTTAACGGAGAAAGACTTTTGTGACTGAAGCTTTATTTGGTTTTCAGATCTCAACATTACACAGGGAACACGGCTCTGGTAATTCAGCATGTTCTGGAGAGCAGGATTATCTCGGTGCCTGGGACCCCTGCAGCTGAATTCCCTGGGATAAGCACACAGGGTGTCCTGCACATGGGCTTTAAGGTCCCTTCCCACCCAAACCAGTCTGGGATTCCACAATTTCTTAATTTATCCACTTGCATCAGAATTGCTGAACTAGTTTATATTGGAATTCCTTTCAAGAAATGTATTTGGGCAACTTTTCCTGAATTCAGAGTGGCCAGTCCTCTGTGCTGATGAGAGAACAGGGCACACCAGGCTCCTCTGGGGGGTTCACTTCTGCAAAGGTCTGGGCAATAGTCACTTTTCTCTCACTCAGCCAAAAATATTCCTTTTCCAAAGCACTCCTGCAGCTTTTTTTGCCCAGCCCTGGAGTGAGGAATTAGCAGCCCGAGGGAGGAAAGGGCTGTTCCTGTCACAGCCTCACACCAGGACTGATCCTCTCAAGATTCAAACCAGCCCAACCCAGACATGAATTTATTCCAAACACAGAAGGGGAGCAGGGGCTGGGTCGGGTCATGGAATCATGGAAGGATTTGGATTGGAAGGGACCTTAAAGCTCATCTTGTCTCACCCCCTTCTTTCCCAACGCCTTCCACTGGACCAGATTGGGTCTAGAACAGAACCTGTTCCACCAAAAATCCTCTGATTTCATTAAAAAAAAATTACAAGGGAAGAGAAGGAAAGAAAACGTTGGGAAGATACACTTGGAATTGTAAGGGCAGGAATGGAGCAATTTTGGAGTTAAACACTTGCAACATTTCCAGTTTTAATCCAGTCCTGACAATAAAGCCATGAAATACAATGCAAAAGGATGGATTTCCACACCACAAAATTGTATCATGCTTTAATTAAACCGAGATTGAGAGTGAAAAAAGCCTCAGATAAGGCAAGACAGACAATTAGGGGAGAGACCAATACACAAGGACTAATTAAGGGGATGTGTAAAATGAACTTGTGTTCAGTCTGCAGGTGCTGATCCCCTCAGCATGGGGGTAAAACAGGGAAGGATATAAAGGTTATCAATCTTCCCAGCTGCAGCATAACAAAGCATTCTACTCTTTAAAATTTAAAAAAAAAATCCAGGAATTTAATATAAAACATGGAAAAACATTGTCCATGGGACAGTATTTTAGCTCACAAAAGGATGGGGGATGTACAAGAGAAAAAGTGAAATGAAGTAAGTCAAAAACTCCAGCTGCTTATGCCCTTCTCCCTTCAAATGTTAGCTGTTGGCTAAAACTAATAATATTTTATTCATACCTTCAGAACAGACCCACACAAGTTTTTCACACAACAATTTATTCCAAAACATCAACCAAAGAGCTAAAAAGAATCATTATAAAGTCCTCAATGTACTGGGGGGGGGAAAGGGGAGGAAAATCATATTTCAACAAATAACCTGACAGCTGGAAGTTTCCAGACAGCTTTAAAACCCAGTCCTACCACACTCTGCACTACAGTGAGCCCGTTTCTGGCAGCAAGGGAGAACATCATCTCTATTTTGTCAGCACTGTGTCATTTTTCTGGCACCCTCTGCAGCTGAAAAGCACTGCTGACTTCTCCCAATATCCCTGTGGTTGTGCCAACAAGCAAAGGTTTGCAACACCCCACTGAACAATTCCCCTCAACCCTAAAACCACACCCCAGGTCAGTTCAGAACACTGGGCCCAGGTACAAAACTACAGCACGACCAGGAGATATAAAAACAACGCTGAAATGAGCTATAAAATAAAAAAAAACTGAAATAAATGTTTGCTCATACTTCAAACCTGAATTTTTTTTATTGTATCCACTTATTGAAACAAGAGCCTTATGCTTCACACTTGTAAGTGTAAAAGTTTTCCTCAATATTACTAAAGGTTTTCCTGTTGCTTTCTAACCCAACACTTGTTTAAATGGATAAATGCTGGAAATCACCGAATCCTGGAATGCTTTGGGTTGGAAAGGACCTTAAAGCTCATCCTGATCCACCCACAGCACTTCCCACCAGCCCAGGTTGCTCCAAGCCCCATTCCAAAACCAGGAACATCAACGAAATCCAATAAAACTTAACATTGCTCATTCCTACCAACTTTGAGTGACAGATTTTCCTTTTACTTGGAAAATAGCAGAGACTTGACTTCACTTTAACCACAGAACTACTGACAACATTTCAAAACACCACATACAGAAGACTTTTTTTCCCCCTCCCCTGCCAAATTTTTAGTGCAGTTAAAAAAACCCTGCATTTCTAGGAGACACAAATCACAGATTTAAAGACATTTTTCCAGACCCATTTCGCTCCAAACCAGCCTGGCAATCTTCCTAATGATAGCTGGTATTTAAACTACTCAATAATAAGAATTAATGGGAATTTATGGAACAATATTGTCCCAGGAAGAAGTATCTGTCAGTGCACCCATAGTGTGTTGGAAAATTTTCTGGCTGGAGCTTGTAGGTTCAAACCAGTGAGACCACAAGGCCCAGGATGTGGTTATCTATCTATATATATATTATAATATATTTACATATTGATTATATTATAGCATCCTTGATTATATTGAAGTTTGCCCTCAGAAAACGACGCTGCCCCAGCAATTTCCCCTCAGTTTAAGAGCTGTGTGATGAAAACCCACAAATCAGCTGAATGTGTTGCCACAACACCCAAACCAGCTTTTTACATGCGATTTCCCATCAAACTGGTGCCAGGATTTCAGGCAATACCCACTATAAAAGCTTCCTGGCCTGCTATTATATTAAGGATATTTGCTCATGTTGGTGCAGACAATGCAGGGCCTACCGGGCTCGAGGTACAAACGTGGCCACGAAAACCCCAAAATCAAAGCCTTGTTTCCTAAACCTGGCCAGAACCCCAAACTTTCATTACAGCACCCAAATATTTCCTTCACTTGCTTCCCACCATCATAACACAGATATTTTATCATTCAAAACACATAAATACATTCAATAAGCGAATTTCCTCCCACACTGAGCTTTCTTCACAATAGCACTTTAAGAATTTGTATTCATTTCTGCATAAAAGGCACCAAAATAACACTAAATATTTGTCACCATTTCATTAAAATCTAAAACACCCACTGGCACCACAAAGAGAATTACTCAGGTTGCAAAGACCAGCACTTAAGATTCCAATGTCACCTCCTTGCTCACACTAATTAATTAATCACATTTACAATTACTGGTTCAATCATGGCCCACACTCCTCATAGTATTATTTAGAGAGCAAGAGTTCACTTCTCCCCAGCTCTACATATTATAAAATATAAAAATATAATATATCATTATATATAAATTATAAAAATACTACGTATTTTACTCTTAATCTGGGCAAAAAACTACCAAAATCTGTCTGAAAAAAACCCAGTTTTTCAAACCAGCATTTTGAATTTGAAATACAGATTAGAGAGTATTCTGTCATAAAGTCGATGCCACTTCAAACTCTTCAGTCGTGAATGAATCTTTCCTCCCTAATTATTAATTAAATGACTTCAAATTACCACATCAATTTAAATTTCTATTGCTGTATCGATTCTTTTCATGTCTTCTTTAACATCCTTGTGGGAACTCTGTAATTTTATGTTTACAGATCATCTGCATCCTCAATTAGGGCCTTTCAGAGCCCACAAACGAACTATTAGTGAGACAAAGGTGACAGTACTTTGTCTGCAGGTGCTTTAAAACAACTCCCTTTCCATCAGAACTCCCGGCCCTGCTGGAAAGAGGATTTCAAAGCCTGGATTGGGAGCTCCTTATATTTAAACAACATTTTTAACTCCTGAAGTAAAACACAAAATATTTCTCCAGGAGAAATAAATGAAGGTGTTTTGTTAAATCTCTGTAACAAAATGAAAAATTACTCTGAATTTTTTTTTAATTTCCAGTGCCTACTTAATCGTTATATTTACCTTTCTGTATTTACCTTTCTGTATTTACCTTTCTGTATTTACCTTTCTGTATTTACCTTTCTATATTTACTTTTAAACTTATTTTTATTTATTTTTATTTCGTTATTTATCTACTATTTATTTATATTTAGTTATTTTACACTTTCCTATTTTATTTTACATTTACTTTTTATTTTCACATTTTTATATTAACATTTGATGGAAACAAATACAGTTACATTTCATTATGTCACTTAACTGGTCATTTAAGTCCCTTGCAACCCGTTTCATTCCATGAAACACAGAAAAACCTGAAGCTGCTGAGAAACCAGGGAAGCGGCACAGAAAGTACATCAGGATTCTGTCTGATTGGAAAAGTCATTTAGACAAACACTCCCAAAGGCCAATACCTGAAGGAAATAAATGGATTTATTTCAGAGGGGCCTGGGGTGGCACTTACCCCTCAGGGCGGGCAGCAGGGACCTCTCCTTCTGGTCATCGCACTTGTTGCACTCGCTGAAGTAGAGCAGCAGGAACACGTCCAGCAGCACCCACAGCAGGGACGTGGCCAGAACCACCTTGCAGTAAATGAACCTCCTCATCCTCTGCCGGGGTCTGGCAGGGAGCCAGGGAAGCGCGGGGGGCTCAGGGGGTCACAGTCCCACCGGGGGCTCAGGGGGTCACAGTCCCAGCTCTAGAAGCTGCCCCGGGAGCAGGGCCGAGCACCTCCCTGCAGGGAGAGAAACACAACACACGCTTACAGCCACAGGCACTGCTCATGGAGCAGCAGGCTGTGCCAGTACACAAACCTGCAGGGCCCTCCACGCCCTTATAATGCTACTGGAGATCTCAAAGCACCACAAGCAAGTGGATTTTTATCCTGCCAATCACGATTTTTATCTTGGACACCACCTTGCGATGGCCAACGATGCCTCGTAAAAGAACACTGCAGCCACTCACAGACATGTTTTGGCTCTTGCCTGAAACAGTAAATTGGGGCAAATAAGGGAAGGGTGAGGCCTCCGTGTCTGACTCTCCCAGGGCTGGAGCCCCTCTGCTCTGGAGCCAGGCTGGGAGAGCTNAAGGTGTCCCTGCCCATGGCAGGGGATGGCACTGGGTAGGATTTAAGATCCCTTCCCACCCAAACCACTCTGGGATTCTCTGATCTCTACTCTGGCTGCAATTTGTGCTCAGCTGACTGTGATTAAACCTCCCACTCACCATCACAACCTGCACTCCAGGCCAGGACTGGGAGTCCTGCTTCAGCCATGCTCCCGAAGAACCCCCTCAGCACTGAACTGCTGGATAATTTTCCAAGTGCCTATAAAAGAAAACATTAAATGCAATTTTCATGGATCACTGAGGTTGGAAAAGCCCTCCCAGCCCATGGATCCCCCCTGTGCCCATCCCCACCTTGTCCCCAGCCCAGAGCACTGAGTGTCACATCCAGGCCTTCCTTGGGCACCTCCAGGGCTGGGCACTCCAAACCTCCCTGGGCAGCCCCTGCCAGGGCCTGACCACCCTTTCCAGGGAGAAATACTGTATCCATTACAATTTTCCATCCTGACTCTGAACCCACTCAGCTCTCCAATCCAGCAGTATCACAACTGTCAGCTTTACATTTGACATTACATTTTAATTCCAGCTCATCTGAGCCAATGGGATGGAAGAGCTAGAACGATTTAAATAAAGTTTTGTAAATTATTCTTGAAGCATTACTGTGCTGTGTCCTCATTAATAACATTTTCCATCTGTTTTCAATATCAACACAATCAAGGGCTCTTCCTGCTAAGGGATTCACAGCAGTTGATTTAGAATTTCAGGGCACAGAAACTGGTGTTTCAGGGGAGCAAAATTCATTTCCATGCTGGGCACCAGGAACAGTTTTGTTACAGGAAGGGAATTATACAGGAAAAATCCACCTTGCCCAGAGAAGCTGTGGCTGCCCCTGGATCCCTGGAAGTGTCCAAGGTTGGATGGGGCTTGGAGCAACCTGGGCTGGTGGAAGGTGTCCCTGCCCATGGCACTGGATGAGCTTTAAGGTCCCTCCCAACCCAAACCATTCCAGGATTTTGTGGTTCTATAACAAAACACCCCTCCAGACCTCAGAAGAGATGAAGCTTCTCAAAGACCAGATTTATTGTAAGTAAAATACAGAATAACAAGGTTTCCAGGAAGAGGGGGAAGGTAAAAATATTGAGGTTTTCTCTTCCAAGAATAAAGCTTATTTTAAAACATTACCTTGCAGCAGAGCAGCGAGGGAATCTCCTGCCCCCAAACCCTGCAGTTTGGCAGTGTTAGAAGCAATCAAAGCAGGTTTTTATAACAGAAAACAGGATGCAAATTTAGAAATCATCTGCACTGCCAGCCTTTCCCAAAACTGCCACAACAAAGTGCTGTGGTAGGACAATGTTATGGAGGCTGCAAATCCAAGGTCTTAATAAGTGGCAGAACTGGAGATGTAAAACCTTGACTTGCTTTTCTCATTTACTGAAAAAACCATTTCTCTGCAGCTACAATTTGGTAAAACAAAGCAATTGTTGAGCATTTCTTGTTGTGAGTCCCCACACGGCCCATGTTTATTCCCCACCAGCCGGGCCATGCAAGGAATGAACAATATTTCATTTTCTCAGGGGCTCAAAGCCACAACATTCATCACCACTCCATCCAGCTGCCTCCAGAGCTCTTAATTCACTTTCACAGCACCTCTGAGAGACAAAATAAACATTGATCCAACAAAAACTCCCAATTCTTGAGGCAGAATTTTCCTACCAGCGCTGCCAGTCTCACTGTTTTAGTGAAATCCGGGGTAATTTCAGGCTCTTTTCCAGACTGATGGGGTGTCACCCCAAAGCCTTCCCTTCTCCAGGCTGAACAATCCCAGTTATCCCAGCCTTTCCTCCCAGCAGAGCTGCTCCATCCCTCAGACCATCTCTGTGGCTCCAACAGGTCGAAGTCCTTCCCTTTCCAAATGGCCACTTTCTGTAAATCAGGCTCAGCACATCCTCGAGCAGCCCCTTAATCTCTTGTCACTCTTAGGACTCAACACGAATTAAGGGTCCTAATCCTTGAGCCAGACAGAAATAAACTGCTTGCAAAAATTCCTCACAGAAAATCAGGAGAATTGTCCAATTTCTCACCCAGCTTTTACTGATTCAGCACAGCTGGAGTCTGAGTCCAGTAACATCCTGCAACCGTGATCACATCTTCCAAATTAATATCAAAACTACTTAATCTGGTCTCCAAAAACCTGTGAGACTGCAACCTGTGCTGGCCATCTGTCCTCCCAGGGACACCAAACTGACTGTTGGCATCTCAATGCCTGGACAAGGAAGGATACAAAGCCCAAATTATTAGTATGGGGTATTGTTTCAAACCTAAATAGTCTGTCTTTTTTATGGAATGAAACCTAAAACAGAGCTGAACATCATTTTTCAGGCCAACATTGCTCTTAATGCCACCTTAAAAGCTTAATGAAGGAATTCCAGGAGCTGGGCCTGATAAAAACATGGCTTAACCTAACATTTGTGGTAGGCAAATATGGGGAGGAACTCCACACCTCCGTCCTCTGCCAGATGTGCCACATCTGCCTGCATCCACAGCAAGCTGCTGGGCAGCACCAGCCAGTGGTTGCCTGGCAACTGAGAGGCTGCTCCTGTGGGTACCAGACTCCCAAAATCCATCCCAGCCTGCTCCCCTGGGTGCCAGGCTCCCCAAAATCCCTCCCAGGCTCTTCCCCTGGGGACCAGGCTCCCCAAAATTGCTGCCAGGCTGCTCCCCTGGATGCCAGGCTCTCCCCAAATCCCTCCCAGGCTGCCCAGTAGCTCCCCAGTTTCCCCATGAGTAACCAGAGGCAGAATGGAACTGGGGACCCCAGCCTGGTTTTCCCAGCTGCAGGGAGGTTTGGGGATTGCTCTCAGGGAGGGGAAGGGAGCTGTTTTTCCTGCTGCCCCGTGGTTCCAGGCTCCTCCAGCCTCTCCCAGAGGTCCTGCAGGTCCCAACAGCCACCTGGGACTGGCTGGATGTGCTGGGCAGTGCCAAGGGGGATCACAGGGCACCAGGAATCCAGCAGCATTCCAAAGCCTCTCGAAGGAGAAGAACAAGGAGACTCAGTCACGCCTGAAAGTTTCACTCCAACCACCAGGATGGTGACAGTCAAAGAGGAACTGAAGACACCCCAAAATATGCCCCCATGACACCTGTGCCAGCTTCCTCAGGGAACAAGGGACAGAGCTGTGACCCAAACCACAGCAGGGTTCTCACTGCAGCTCAGCAGCACCTCATGGAAAGCAAATCAAAAACGTTCCTGAAAATCTGTTGTTATTTGTACTGCTGGTTTCTAAAACAGGTTTGGTTAAACATCATCTACAGCTACACAGAGACTTTCCCCGGTGCCTCTGCACAGCTCCTCCTCCTCTCGTCCTTTACATCCCTCTGAAAGTATTGAGGGGAAAAAATATGCAGGGAGGGTAGAAAACTGCCTTGGCTGAGGTTTTCAGGGCACGTTCTCAGCGCTGTACACAGACCACAGGCTCATCAGAAGGAGCAGGGAGTGGATGGAGTCCAGAGGTAATTTCCTGCCTTTTCATTATTTAACCGAGGCGTGCTGCGTTTTCCAGGGAATCTCCTATTTGTCATGCAGACCATTCTTTTAATGTATGTGACTTAACATCTCCTTCAGCGCTGAAATCCACCCCGCTTGACACGTCTGCGCCTCATTCACAGCCTCGAGTGCTCCTTTCACACGGACTCCGAAGAATTTAGGCTGAAGGGGAAGGAATAGGAACCCCGGGATGGCCGCGGACACTGCTCTGACACGGCCCACAAGAGCCCTGTGGAGGAGAATTCCAGCTCGTTTTATGAGCCAGTTAATCGGACATTAAATTCCAGCTGCCGGCAAATCCCGGCGCTGATGCAGCGCTGGTGTCAGTGACCCCCCAGCTCGGGGGGCAGCAGAACACCGGGTTTTTAGGAAATAAATGCCACTGAGGAGTGAGAGCTGGCCCAAAGCCCTCCAGAGAGGAGCGCTGGAGGCTCTCAGAGCTGAGCCTGGAGCTCGTCTGCTCTGTCACAGCCTCGCACACAGAGGGTCGGGAGCTGAGCACCCACCGCGGGACTTCGCTGGAAGAAATTCCCATCAGGAAATAAAAGCCATCACAAATGTCTTTTCTCCCCTCTCAAGGGAGGCAGAGCAGAGCTCAGCTAGCCTCAATTCCAAGATTCCCAGCCTTCAGCTCTAATAAATCAAAGGGTGAGTGTGATTGCTCCTTGTAGTTGTCCCTGTGATTCACTGCAGCTCCCAGACAACAGCAGCATCATCCCAGTGCCAGTCACAGAGAGATTTGGCCAGGAAGGTTTGCAACTTTCTAAACACACCTGGATTTTTAAAAAGTATATTTAAAGCTGTATCTTGCCTACAAAAATCTTCTGGCCAGCTGGGTCTAACCAAAGCTGACTGTACACCACACCCCCAAAAACCACACAGCAGCATTTAATACCATGAGCAGCTTATTAATTCATGTACAGCTGTCAGAAGAACTTCTAGTGCTAGAACTGTCAAACTCCAAAATCGACAAGGGAACTCTTTCAGTAAGGAAAAAAAAAAAAAAAAGAAGGAGGAGAAAATAGAAATTAGGTACCTCTAGTCAGAGCCACCCAGTGTTTTGTGCTTTAAGAATTAGTTTCTCTCCCTCTCGCCTTTCCTGAAATAGGCTGCTTGACATTTGATAACAGACCTATTCTTCACTTCAAAATGCACTTCCGTGACTCAGAAATTAAAGTGGAAAAGACTAATTAATTCATCCAAGGCGAGAGCTCTGGAATGAAAGCCCACCCTGTGCTTCGTGCCGCTTTGTTCAGGCAATGCCAAGCGCCAGCTTCTCCCTGCACTGAGCCCTCAAAGCACCACATCCCCAAAGGCAGACAGGAAAAGCTTTTGTGTGCAGAGCCACCTCCCTGCAAGTCATTTATCCTGCACAGGATGGCAAGTTCAGGAAGAACTGATCTGGGTTTACCCCTCCTTTAAAGTCCTTGCCTTCAGACCTCGTGCTAAGGCAGGTTGTTCTACCAACGTGTTGGCACAAAGAACCAAAACCCTGAAGTTAACTAAAAATAAAGATTAAAGAAGCCCCACAAACCTTAAAAGAACGTTGTAGGCTCATGGAATGGTTTGGGTTGGAAGGGATATTAAGGATTGTCCTGTTCCAGACCCCCTGCCATAGACAGGGACACTCTCCATTAGCCCAGGTTCCAAACCCCATCCAACCTGGCCTTGGGCACTTCCAGGATCCAGCTTCTCTGCAAGAACCCAGTGCTGGCAATTAACTCAATATCCAAGTACCAGAAGAAAACCCCAGGGGCTATAACATATTAGAAGCTCAAAGTCCTCCTCCCATTCCTTTTTCCAGGTTCTTTCCCCAAGGCACAGCCCACCTGACGAGGGATACAAGCACACTTGAGAGTCTTGGTCACCACCTTCCCAGATTTTTCCTTGCCAGCCAAACTTGACATCTCCTCCAGTCTCTCCTCCCCATCCCCAGGTGAGGCAGGTATTTATCCCCCCCCAGGCTGCTCCAGGGCCTCGTCACAGCTAATTAGTGACTATAATTATCTGCCTTCCCATGGTGGGTGCTCTCCCACATACCCGAGAAATGAAAAGAAACCAGTGCCTGAGTGGTATTGACAGCCTGACAGGTCCCACCCAGGAGGAGTTTTCCAGCTCATCAAACAAGAAGAAAATGCTGGAGCAAGCCAGGCAGTGATCCAAGGACTGGGAAAACCTATAGGGCAGCAGGCACGGCCCCAAGGCTGCCACAGCTCCAGGAGTGTTTGGACAATATCCTGAGGGACAGAGTGGGTTTGTTGGGGTGTCTGTGCAGGGCCAGGGGTTGGACTGGATGGTCCTGTGGGTCCCTGACAGCTCAGGATTCTGGGATAAGAACCCGAGGAAGGACACAGCCAAGCAGCCTCCATGTAGCAGGGGATTTCCCCACGGATCTGTGGCAAACTGTGGCTTGGCAGGAGTCACCAGCACGGACACCATGGAGATGTGGGACCACTCCTTATCAACATCACACCAAAGATTTACTGACCACTCCCATTGCACCAGTGCCACTGACAAATCAGGGAATCCTTGAGCTTGGAAAAGACCTCTGAGATCATAAAGTCCAACCATCAACCAGCACCGTGTTCACCACTGACCCCTGTCCCCAAGTGCCACATCCACAGGGCTTGGAAATCCTCCAGGGATGGGGACTCCACCACCTCCCCAGGCAGCTGTGCCAGGGCTGGACAACCCTTTCCAGGAAGGAATTTTCCCTAATACCCAACCTAAAACTTCTCTGATGCAACTTGAGGCCAATTCTTTTTGTCCCACCACTTGTTCCCTGGGAGCAGAGCCCGACCCCCCCCAGCTCCCCCCTCCTGTCAGGGAGTTGCAGAGCCAGAAGGTCCCCCCTGAGCCTCCTTTTCTCCAGGCTGAGCCCCCTCAGCTGCTCCTCATCTGACCATGTTCTCTATGGAGAAAAATCATTATTCCTTCACTTCTTCCAGCCCAACAGAACAAATCTTGGAAAAAACCCCAAATTTTCTGAGTACTAAAAAGGCCGTTTGTACAACCAATAAGTTATCACATCACACTCCCTCTACTTAAAACTGGTCATCACAAAAGTAGAATATGCACAGTCAAATCCTTTTTTATTTTCCATTCATCTCCAAGTTTTTGATGGGCAGATTTGTTAGAAATGACCAGCTCTCACTATGTTTGATTTAAAAAGAAAACAAAAAAAATATGCTACCCATATTTTCCCGTGCTCATAAAAGTGCAGCGCAGCCACATGGAACTCAATTCTCCCCTGTTTTCAGGCAAAATATTCTCCTGAATTTACCTGATGGTGTACAAACCCCCCTGGAATTGTGTCTTACACAGAAAAATATGCCAAGTTTTCCTAGTTTCTTATTCCCAGAGCAAATCTGCTTTTCTTCTTCAGCCTTAATTGTTCTGTCACCCCATAGTGGGGTTTGATTGTTCCTGCCATATTTTGCCTCACCCCAAAACAAAAGCACATTCTCACACACAAACCAGTCCTAAGCTTTTGCTTCTAACGATAAGGAACATTTTTACACCTTATTCTCCCCCAGGGCCGGGTTTTTGGGGTACAGATGGTGGGAACAGCTCTGTCACCTCTCCTTCCCGAAGAAGCGGAGCTGTTTCTGGGATAGGTGGGAGGAGGGTGTTAAGAGCCACAAACCCCAGAGCCCGTGGGCTGATTTCCTCCCTCCAGTCCCTCACTTGGGCAGGAAAAGCAGTTATTTACACTCAGGTTCTCTTTAAGCTCATCCACAGTCCAACGGGAGACCGGGAGTGTGGAATTCCACCTTGTTCCCTGAGCATCAGTGCCTGCTGCCAGCACAGACATCCCTGGGAACTTGCAAACACGGATCACTCGGGTGTGAACACAAAGGTAGGAGACACGGCAGATAATTTATTTCTTAGAACACTATTTCTGGGAAGAAATCGCTTCTAAACCTCCAAAAACCAACCCCAGGGGAATCCAAATTGATGCCGTGTTACACTCACTTTAATTCCATCCAAACCCACTTTTTACACTAAAAAAGTAAATTAAATCCAGAAGGCTTTGTAGTAACAGGCCTGGCTAAAAAAAAAATCACCAAGAGATAAAGCACCACTTTTCAAGTCCTACTGAATTTTTTTAGCCGTTCTCAGCATCACTGTTTTTGGTTCTACTGATAGAACACCAAAAGCACAGATGTGCATGAGAGGAAAATCAAAACAGACCTGAAAACCACAATCTTTAAGGCCTCATCTCTCTCCTCAAAGTCCAGCAGCCACCAAGCAGTTAAAACAATCTTTGCCTCCTGCTCTCCTCTGCATCATCCCGAGCCTGCCTTAATCTCGCATTAATCTTTCCTCCTGCTATTTCCAGCACCCAAAGAACTATTCAGCCCGTTATTTTGCAGCAAAGGAGACACAGCAGCAGCTCTAACAGTTGTTTTCTCTTTGCTGTTTCAGACTGACGAAATTGCTCATCAAACGCTGTAAAATAAACTTTATTTGCCGTCAGCTCGGGAGAGGCGTTTACCCGATCCTTAGAAAAACAGTCGGCATCCCAACTTCAGAATTTTCTAGGAAAAGCCCCAGCTACAAGTAGCTGTGCCAAATCTCATTCACACCGGTTTATATCCATGCAGGAGGAATATCAGCGGGCAGTGAAACCCTCCCGGTGTTCCTGCTCTGTGCGAGCTCTGGGAAAAACGGGAACGAGCCGGGCTGAGCGGCTTCCAGGGAAACCTACGGCACACACCGCCAGCCCGAAGTGCTGTTCCAGGGAAACCTATAGCAGCCCTAAACATTATTCCAGGGAAACCTACGGCTAAAATCCACAGCCCAAAACGTTGGTCCGTCCCTACCACACACAGCCTCCGTCCAGGGTTTTCCAGGGATATTTCGATCCTTCCCGGCAGCCTCACCCAGCGGAGACGGTGTCGGTTCCTTGGGGGGGATCCAGAGCAAATCCCTGAGCGCCAGGGCTGGGATTCAATCCCGGCTTGTCACACGTCGCGCTCCGGGTCAGGCTGATCCCCGATTAACAAACCCCGCCGGGAGCGGCAGGAAAGGCGGCGGGATAAGGGCGGGGGGAGCGCCAGGAGCATCGTTCCTCCAGGCGCTGCCCGGCTCCCGCGCTCCCTACAACCCCCGGGAAGCGGGAAAGGAGCCGGGTCCCGCCTCATCCCGCACCCCAACCCCCTCTTACCTGCGGCGGAGCCCCGAGCTCAGCTCGCTGTGCCCGGGGCTCAGCGCGG
>VYXB01006558.1:40565-54613 GCA_013397135.1 Pachyramphus minor
CGGCCCGGGGCCCCCGCCCGCCTCCCCCGCATGGCCGGGAACGTGCGGGGGGAGCCGGGATCGGGATCAGGATCGGGATCGGCACCGCCTCGGCCCGCAATGGCTGCGGACCCGGCCCGGGAGGATGCAGGGACGGAGGGGTGCAGGGATAGAGGGATGCAGGGATGGNAGAAGGAAGGGATGCGGGAAGGGAGGAGCGGGGGGATCGGGGGATGCGGATGGAGGGAGCAGAGGAAGGCAGGGGCACCGAAGCGCATCTGTGGCACCACAGCTCAGGTCAGTGGCAAAGGTCTCTGCCCCTCGCCCGGCGCTGTGCCCGTCCCAGCAGGGCACTGCGGGCTTCACACACGCATCAGCCCCCGCACCGCTCACTTTCTGAGGGAAACACCTCTCAGTAGAAAAGGAAAGCATAAAGGTAAAAGCTGTTTATCCTGCGTGCATGAGGAGCCACCTAAAGATTGCACAGACATTCCCTAAGGGAGGAGTGGATAAATCGTGGAATAAGAGAATGGTTTGGCTGGGAAGGGACATCAAAGCCCATCCAGTGTCACCCCTGCCATGGGCAGGGACACCTTCCACCAGCCCAGGGTGCTCCAAGCCCCATCCAACCTGGCCTTGGACACTTCCAGGGGCAGCCACAGCTTCTCTGGGAATTCCATTCCAGCCCCTCCCCAACCTCCCAGCCTGGAATTCCTTCCCAATCTCCCATCTCTCCCTCCCCTCTGGCAGTGGGAAGCCATTCCCTGTGTCCTGTCCCTCCATCCCTTGTCCCCAGTCCCTCTCCAGCTCTCCTGGAGCCCCTTTAGGCCCTGCAAAGGGCTCTCAGGTCTCCCTGGAGCTTCTCTTCTCCAGGGGAACCCCCCCAGCTCTCCCAGCCTGTCCAGGAAGGTTGGTGTTTGGATCCAGCAATCTCTGCTGTCCTTTCCCTCCCCTGTCTGTTCCCAGCCTTGGCAGCACCAAAGCACAGCCAGAAACTCCTGACTTACAACGTTGGATTGTCAGTTGAACAATATAATTTTTTTTGACACTGAAAACTAAGTGCAGAAACTGAAGTGCTTTGATGCAAGGATGAGAAACCTCTTGGCACTTGGTATTTCTGTTCCCCTTACAAAAATAAGTCACATAAGCATTTCCCCCCTTATAAAATAAGTAATAAGCACATTTTTTCACTCTGATCTAAAATATTTAACTGAATGGTTTGAGGACCTCTTACTCTCCCCAAAACACGCTGATAATTGCTCAGAGTTTTTTAACTGCTCCCTGTATGTGAGATATGCAGTAAAGGGTTAAATGATTCCTGAGGTCAACTCCGAGCGAGCAAAGCAGTGCAAGAGTGGGAATCCAGCATTCCCTGTGTCCCTGAGGATGAGCCAGTCAATTCCTCTGCATTGCAGCTTTCTTATCTCCAGCCCCTCAGCGCTGTGAGAGCATTAATTGCTTCCTGTAAAGCACGTTGGGATGCACAAATGGATGTTCTCTGTGCAAGTGCAGAGTATCCTTTCCCTCTTCACTCCTGATCCTCAGAGTGAGGTGTTTGCTCCATGTGGGAAATCACAGCAGAAGGAAATAATGATCCACAGAGTTTGGCAACATTCATTATTTCTGTTCCATTCTATTATATGGAAATCATTTCTATTTATCACCATGTTATAAATAGAAAAGAAACAGCAAATTTCAGTGACCGAGTTATTAATTCAGTACTAATGGCACCTGTTTGGAAGAGCAGCACAAAACCCCTTCAGTTTTACCCATGGAAGGGTTTGGGAAAAGTGTCCTTACCCATTGCAGAGGGTGGGTTGGGATGAGCTCTAAGGTCCTTCCAGCCCAAACCACTGTAGGACTTTGGGATGCAATGACCTGACCACGATACCACTCACGGATCTGGAAGCAAAGGGATGTTCTGGATTCCTGTTTGCTCTGGGAGGGAAAAAGAAAAGTTTTAATAGGAAAAAAAAATGCTCACCAAAAAGAGGGAAAGATGAGGAGGAATAGAGATGGGAAGTGGCTTTTGTCTAAGGGAAACTGGAGCCACCTGGATTTTTCCTCTGCCTGTAAAGGCCAAAGGAGAAGATGGACTGAAGCCCTTGAAATCCCAGATGTCATCAAAAAATATAATATAAATGATTATCCATGGTTTGGACTGGAGTGAGAACACCCAGCAGCACATCCCAGCAGCTCTGGTGGGGCTGAGGTGCTTTTGGGCAACAGGGACAAATAATCTTGGGACTCTCACAGCTCCAGCTGAAACCCAGAGTCCCAGAGATTGAAATGGGTGTGAAGAGACGCTGCTGGAAGATCTACAAATAGGTGTTGAAGGTGATGGTCAGGATGCAGCCCCCACACTGGGAACACCACATGGAGAACTGCTGGAAACACAGGCTGCTGGCAAAGAATTCGGTTAGAATTCTATATTTTTGCTACTCCTGAGCCCGTTTTCCAGAATTATCCTCCGGTTTTGCTCTTCCTTAACCTGTTTCCCAGAATTATTCTACAGTTTTGCTCTTCCTTAGCCCATTTTCCAGAATAATGTTACACTTTTGCTCCTCCTTAGCCTGTTTTCCAGAACTATTTTATATTTTTGCCATTTCTTAGCCTGTTTTCCAAACATCCTCTCCAGATCATTGCCAGTCATTCAATCAAGTGTGTCCATTTTTTTTTTTTTCCCAATAACACCTTTGGCACAGGGATAAAGCCAATGCCAAAGACAGAAGCCTTGGTAGCACAGAGGAAATAACCTGTATTACAGGAATCTAGCTCTGAACAACTGGGGACACGTGAAGTATAAAACCTTTTTGCCACAGAAAATACCTTTTATACTCTAATTTCAAGCTTTGTGTGGTCCCACTGTCAGGACCCAAGTAACACCTGGAGGTTTATCTTCCTGAATAAAGACAGGGGGTGTCTGTTCCATCAACTAAAAGGAAAATTAGGCTGGGAAGTGGATATTTGTGTGTCCAGGCACTGCTCAGGGGGAGAAAAAAAATCATGCCAGAGCGGTTTGGGTTGGAAGGACTTTAAATCCCATCCATCCCACCCCCTGCCATGGGCAGGGACACCTTCCACCAGCCCAGGTTGCTCCAAGCCTCATCCAACCTGGCCTTGGACACTTCCAGGGATCCAGGGGCAGCCACAGCTTCTCTGGGCAGTGGTTGGGTTGTGACAAAGCTTTCCCAGGCTGGAACTCTGCAGCACTTCAGTCAAACCAGGGCTTTCTCCTGGCAAGTGTTTCAAATATGGCACTGCATTATTTAAAAGTGTTTTTAGTGTTGTACCAGAAAATGCATTCCTGGCTCTGCTGGAATATCTGCCATGACCTTCCAGCCAATCTGTCATGCCAGAAGGTAACTCTATTTTTGCTGGAGAATAAATGCCTGTGTGTTTGTTTCTCAGAGCAGATCCTGTGACTCGGGTCTGATCTGCAGAAAGGAAAACAAAGCTGGAGGAAGGAGATGATTTGTTTTCATCTGAACTTTACATCAATAATTACGCAAAATACAGAACCCTTTCCTACCACCTAAGAAATAAAACGTGCTGACAGTTGTGCAATGGGTGCTGCCTTCCAGAGTGATCCATCCATTCCTTCCCAGGGAATAGCAGCCTATTCCACTCACTCACTTTTATTGCTTTGGCTGTATTACCTCTTCAACTGCACAACCACAGGTAAAGCAAATGTAACTATTCATCAACCCCCTGCAACGTCCTTTAGAACATTAAAGCAACCCCAGCCAATGCATCCCATAATCCCAACCTCCAACAGGGACTTCCCACACAACACAACCTGTTCTGTTTGAAAAGAAATGAGACAACCTTAGGAATGTTCCTGCCCTGTGCGAGGGATTGAAACTCCCTTGTATTCCCTGTGCTCCCTTTATGGCTCCAACACAAATCCTGGAGGTTTTTTAGGGCAGGGTTTGACACTCAGACCTCTCAGCTGCTGGAAGAGTGTGGGAAAGGATAAATCACCTGCACTAGCAGCAGTTTGGGTTTCTGCTCACACAGTTGTCACCTGGGCTTTGTGATTTCACATCTTTGTCTTGGCTCTGCAAGTGCCTGAGTCCTGCCTCCCTTGTTTGTCAGGGGTAAACCCCAGCCTGCTCCTGGCTAGTCCTGCCTTTATGGAATCCTTTACCTCTGCTTCTGTTCTAATTAAAGACCAGAACATATCTCTCTGCTGGTGGCAGTGAAATAAGGGCACTAATGCTGGGCCGTGTTCTGCTTCTTAATTAGATGCATCACCTGCTTCAATTTGGAAAGATGAGCAAGGTTGGCAAAGCTGGAAAACATGCATGGAACAGAGTCTAAGCCTTTACACTGAGTTTGAGGCTCTTTCCACAGGGAAAAAATAAAAAAAAAAATCCTTAATTTCAGTGAATTGTGCCTCAGGTGCAGTGAGAAGCAGGTGAGGAGCACCCTGAGGTCTGGATTTCCTCAGTGACCCAACCTGTGCTGGAGAGGGTTCCTCAGGGCACCATATCCTGCTGTGTGCACCTGGAACAGGCACCAAAACCCCTGCCCAGCACCAGTCAGTGATGGCAGAAACAACATCCCAGGGTTGTTCTCAGTCTGAGGGTGAGGCTGATCCAAAGCACCTTTGATGCAAAGCACTTGTGACACGAGAAAATACGTGGGGAAAACCCTTTTAGCTCTGGATTCCAAGCACTGTTCCCCAGATATTTGCCATTACCAGAGAATCAATTTTGTCATCAACCTATTTCTTCCTGTTTGATCCAAATTCCTCTCAGAAATGAAGGATTTATAACTTCCTTTCCCTCAATGCCCATTATCATTTATATCCCTGACAGCTCCAGTTGTTAAAAGCAGTACTTGAAGTTTTTTTCCAATAAAGGCCTCCCATCTTTCTGACATTTATTACAACTTTATTAGTTCTCTCCCCTTCTCAGTGAAGCCATTTTATTCAGTGGAGGAGTGTCTGAAGCCCAGATTTTTCATTACCTCTAACTTACCATAATTTTAGGCCAGGAGTGGTTTTGTTTTGGCTGGTTGTTAAAAACAGCATAAAAACATCTGAACTCAGTTAAAGCTGAGGAGATTCATTTGTGACAGAAAGGGGAATTTAAGGCACTTTTTTTTCCCCCCTCAGGTGATATTTCCACCTTCTCAGAGTGGGTTAGTGTTGATTTTAGAACACAAATCACCCTAAAAGATCAAGTGAACTGGTTATGTGATACAGAAATCTTTTTGCTTCGTTGTATTAACACAGAGTCCTTAATGGGGTTCTTAACTGAGAATTATTAGGAAGTCCCTTCCAACCCAAGCCAATGTGCTAATCCAGATGAAGCCTCAAGGACCCTTCCTCCAGGTCCTAAATTCATGCTAAAGCTCCTCAAAAATCAGTACACACAACTGTTGGGACCCCTCAGCTGCAATCCCACCCCCTTAGGTCACAGGGCTGAGCCAGTTTAACATATTTTCCCTTATGCAGGGCAGGATTTGATGCTCTGTCTAAAAATGCATCACATTTCCATATTTTTAATATTTCCTTTTGGATCTCACTAACGTTTTGGGTGTCAGATAAAGATCTGCCACTTTGCCAAACCCCAGCAGAATTTTGATCACATCTAATCTGTCCCTCAACTTGCTCACAGTAAAACTTCTGTGATAAATGAAGACATTGTTTTAGTAAAACTCAATTTTCTTTGTCAACACAATTCATCTTTCCCCTTCAAATGATCTGTTTTAAAATTCAAACTTCTGTTACCAGCATCATCCTAGCAATTGTTTGGGTTTGCTTTCTTTTTCTTTAATCTATGTTTCCAATCTCTGTCTCTAGGAAGGGCAAATTGTACTTCAAAATCTTCTCTAGAAACGATGCTTTGTGAATATTGGAACTCAGAGACCAAGATGGACATTTGTTATTTGAAATAAAAATGACTGGAATTCACACCAAGAAACTGCCTTTGGGGTTTCAGCCTCTTGGAAACCTCAGAGGCCTTGAGCAGAAATTCCTGCGTTTTTGGTCTCAACTCCAAGGAAAAATAGTGTTTTACAAAACCCCTTAGAGTCCTGGAAAATCAAATAAAACCAAAAGAAATGAGAGTCTCAAAGAGAAAACACGAAACAGTACCAGTAGCTTGATCTGATGATGGGCAGGTCATGCCTGAAACAACTCATCAGCCATGAAACAAATAATTCCCCCAGGGAAAAGGGAGGTTGGCAAATGTGGCAATGTCTGAGTGACTCCCTTGACAGGGACTGAAGAAGTTTATCTTCCTTTGAGAAAGCAAAAGGAGTTCTCTGTGTTGCATTTCTCACTTTTATTTCCTGTGGGTAATTTCATATCTGGCACTCACAAGTAAAATGAGAGGGTTTTTTTTAAATCAAGATCACCCTTTGTGGCCCAAAGGAGCCCCTAAATGCACTTGCTGCTCACAAAATAAAGGTGGCAATAATTAAATGCCCCACTTTGGGGGGGTTCAGGCTGGTTTCAGGTTTTGACAGTTGGACTTGGTGACCTTAAAGGTCTTTTCCAACGTTACCAGTTGCACAACTCTATTCCCTGACTGTAAACAGTGCTGATTACACAGCTCCAAGGCTTAGGAAGCAGTTCCCAGGCTCAGGAGTGCAAGGCAGTGGTTGCTGCAGGGACAGGGACAGGAGGTTATGGAAACCCTGCTCCCATGGAGAGAGCTGTGCTGCATTTGGGAAGGGTGAGGCTCCAGCCATTCCCTGGGGCCTGTCCCTGGTGCCCAGAGATGGTTCCCTGCCCCTCAGGAGGGAGCTGCTGACCCCCCACTGCACCTTGTGCTAAACACTGTGCTCCTAATTTCCAGCCTGGCATTCATGGAACGTGATTCCAGGGAACTGCAGGCCTGTTTTAATCAGAATTATTCACCTGAAGGAGCTGTTGGATATTTATGGCATTAATTCAGCCTTAATGGCTCCTGTGCCCGGGGAAATGTTTCATTTTAAGAACGCATCGATCACACCCGGGGGTGACCTCGCTCCTCTGAGGGAAGCAGATATTCCATGTACAGCATTTTCTGGGGGTTTACTTTGCTCCTGTCAGTAACTGCTGCCATGTTTGAAATGAGAGATCACGTTTTTATACCTATAATAGCAACCAACAAGCTTTTTTGGCTCAAAAATAACCCGCAAATGTTCTTAGGTACAAATAAGTGAACAGTTATTACCCATTGTGGTGCAAATGTGGTGTCTCAATTCGCTCCATTTAAATGCAGAGGGTTTGGCCTTGGTGCCTACAACACTAACAGAAATATTCCTGGGAAAGGAATAAAGTGTGCTATAAAAGGAGAAACTCCATTCCCTTTGTAAGTACTCTTCCCAAATGTTTTCCCGAGGCATTACCCAAATGTCACTCCTATTGCTTGCAGAATTTCCCTTGTTAAAAAAATGCATTCATTTGGTTTAATTTTGCACTCTGTGAATCCATGTGAGAGCAGGCAGCTCATTGAAATCTTTCTGCTGGTGGGAAGATGCCACCCACACCTTGGGAGAGCAGCTGCTGTGTTGGAGTCCGTCTCCAAGTAACATCCAAACCTGGAAGAGGCTTAATTGCCTCTTTGGATGCTGCTGTCGGAATTTCACGCATGGCAGGATCCAGAGCCTGCTCTCAGCCATTAACTTCTTCCTGCCTCAGCTCAGGTTTGTAACTCCACCAAAAGAAATCACAGGCTGATGGAATCACAGGGGTTGGCAAAGACTTGAGGACCATCGAGTCCAACCATCCCCCAGCACTGCCCAGGACACCACTGAGCCCTGTCCCCAAGTGCCACATCCACAGGGATTTTAAATCCCTCCAGGGAGGAGCAATCTGCCAGAAGGTCCCTCCTGAGCCTCCTTTTCTCCAGGCTGAGCCCCCCCAGCTCCCTCAGCTGCTCCTGCTGCTCCAGGTGTGTGTGGTTCACTCATCCTGAAGCAGTACAAAGGTAGGAATGAGTTAAATTTCAAGGACAGGTGTCTGTTGTGGGTTAAAATTGGACCAGATGGTCCTTGAGGTCCCCCTTCCAACCTGCTGCTCTTTGATTCTACAAAAATCAGTCCTGAGTCTGCATAATAAAAGGCTTAAAAGTGGAGCTCTGTGCCAGTTGGATTTGGGATCAGCTGCCCAGCTCTGAGCTTCCTGATTCCAGACTTTCCAACAGAACAAGGAGTGTGGTAGTGCTGGAAGGGAAAATCCTTCAAATTAAGCTGCACAGAGAAACTGTGGCCACCCCTGGATCCCTGGAAGTGTCCAAGGCCAGGTTGGATGGGGCTTGGAGCAACCTGGGCTGGTGGAAGGTGTCCCTGCCCGTGGCAGGGGTGGAATTGGATGATCCTTAATGTCCCTTCCCACCCAAACCATTCCATGATTCTGGGACTTTGCCTGGTGCTCTCTGTGCATGGCTGGAGAACACAAATCCTCACAAACTGCCTCCTTTATCCATGTGGAGTGCTCCTGGCTCCTTGTTCAGCCTGTTGTGTCTGTCTGAAGCACTTGTACTGCAACACATCCCAGCAGTGCCCTGGGCAGAGCTGAGAAGCCACTGAATTCCAATTCTGCGCCTTCAGGAGCATCAGCCAAACAAATTACATTTTGGACACCAATTTCTGTGCCTGTTCTGACCCCAAGCTGAGCTCCCTGTTATGTCCAAGCTCTGCTACAACTGAGGTTGTGAAGGAATTTATTCCCCATGTGTAGAAAGTCTTAATGAAAATATCTTTGCCTGTTGGCAAAAGTATTTTTCCTGGTGGAATTCACCCTTTTTAATAATTTGAGCTTAAAGTGACACTTCCTTAGTGAATCCTCTCCTTTATTCCTTATCTATAAAACAGAAAATAGGTATTTCTTACCCCACAGATGCAACACTAAATGAAAAAAATAAAGAGTTGAAGTGGCCATAAAACAGTCTCACGTACACATGTGCTTTTCAGGCAGTGCAGGACCCCCTGCCCACCAGTTTGTCTAAAAATTTGTAGTAAAATAATACATCAGAGATGTAAGGATGTAATTTAGTCTCCATTCCATGTCCCTTCAGACTCTGGATTCAGTTCCAACCCTGCCTATGGCTGAGAACTGATGTCACATAAGGCAGGAGTAACAATAATCTGCTGTTACAAAAGAAAAAAAAAAGAGGAACAGACATAAAAAGGGACTGTTTATTTAAAATAATTAATATATTGAGATTTCTTAGGTGAGTAATGACAAACTAAACTATCAACTAAACATCTTGGCGTGGGGAATTCAACTCTAGAGGAAAGAAATCAGAGAATCACAGTAACAGGCCTGTTATTAATGTATGGACTCTGTGGTGTGGAGAACATTAGTCCTGCCCCAAAATGCCTCACAAACCCAGGCAGAGCTAACTTCAAGCAAAAGCAGTAAATTTTTGCTTAACTTGAAATATCCAGGAGGTATAAATTGAAGAGGAATAAAAGCTTGGGTGGATGCAGCTGGAGGGAAGTGGGAGTAAATATTTTCATGGAGATGAGACAAACTGAGCTGGAGAGAACAGTGGGAGCAAGGGAAGGAACACAGAAGGGAAAGACAAGACAGATGTGCTGTGCAGAGGGAGAGATAACTGGCCAGGGGAGAGAAATGACACTGGGAGGAAAGTAAAGATGAATAAAGGGAAAAAACACACCTGATCTTCCAAATGCAGTCGTTATCAGGCAGAGCCAGAAAGGAAAGTTCCTGAAGTTCTTTTAGAAAAGGAACTCAGACAGGAAGAAATCACAGCAGGAGACAGAGAAATCCCCAAACACCCAACCTAGATAGGAAACCTGAGTCTGAACTGAAGGAGGCAGAAGGCAACAAAAATAAAGATGAGAAAGAATTCTGCTGAGCTTTTCTGGTGGCATTTTCAGTTAAAGACTCTTATCCTTGGGCTAGAATGTCATTTCTAGGTGGTTTTTTTTTTTTCCTAAATCCTCTGGAACCTATGGTGGAGCACCTGGGTGGGAGGTGACAGGACACAGCACATCTTGGAGGCTCCTTCTGAGTCCAGGTTAAGTTCTCTAGACAAGGATGCACAGGATCCTTCTGGCTGGGAAATATTCATTTGCAACACATGTTAACAACTTGTCCAGTAAGCCTGGAAGAAGAAATTCTTCTTTCAGGCAGAATTTCTCCCTGGAAAGGGTGGTCAGGCCCTGGCAGGGGCTGCCCAGGGAGGTTTGGAGTCCCCAGCCCTGGAGGTGCCCAAGGAAGGCCTGGATGTGGCACTCAGTGCTCTGGGCTGGGGGAACAAGGTGGAGATGGGCACAGGGGGGATCCATGGGCTGGGAGAGCTTTTCCAACTTCTGGGATCCTGGGATTCTACTGAAGTTTTATCAGCCTGTGTGAGCTTGGCCATGGCAAGGAAAAACAGAGCTGTCTAAATTCTTATATATGGGTAGATTCCAAAGATCACAGAATTGTAGAATCATTGAGGTGGTAAAAGATCCTTGACTTTCGAACAGGGGAGTTTGGTGACATCCCACCCCTTACACTTCTGAGCAGTATAAATCATTATGGCACAATCCCAAAGAGCACTAAAAGAAAAGAGCAGCAGAAACACTGCTCACCTTCTTTTCCAATTGGAATTACAGAACTGTGAAGTCTGGAAAAGACCTTTAAGATCACCAAGTCCAACCCCCAACCAGCACCACTGACCATGTCCTCAGGTGCCACATCCACACATTTTTTTGAACACTTCCAGGGATGGGGACTCCACCAGTGCCCTGGGCAGCTGTGCCAGGGCTGGACAACCCTTTCCATGAAGAATTTCCCCAATTTCCTCAGACACCCCAAATGCAAACACTCCCCCCTCCTTTCCCAAGCCCCACAGAGGGACCTGAGCAGAGCCCTGTCCTTCTCTGGGCAAATGGACACAGCTCTAAAACCGGCTGGTTTGGAGAAGTTATAACACAAATAAATTTCTTGCAGTGGCTCAGAAAAATCCATTAACTAAATATTTCTGTTTTCTCAGCCTTAAGCCTCGTTCTTAGCGAAGGAACCATAAATTAGGATGTGAAGTGCAATTACAGGGCCCGGGGCTCGTGGGGCTGATTTGTGAGCGGTGGAACAGGGCCATTCATCCTCCTGTGAGAGAGCCCCAACAGCAGCAGGGACACCCAACAGCTCCCAGCCCTCACATGTTTCTCAGAGGAGCAAGTGATGCTCCAGAGGCTCTTCTGCAACGTCAGAGCCTCTTAAATCAGTGGAATTCTCACCTGGGAAAGCACAAACCCCTCACACCCCAGCCCTTTGCACTGAGATCACGCTGAATATTGAACACATAAAACCTCAGACACACCTTGGCATGAACCCACCGTCAGGATTTGAAATGGCTCCAATCTCACTTCATATGGGAGAGGGATAAAGACTTTTATAAAGTCAAGACCAATGAGATAATTTAATGAAGCAAAGACTTGGTTAACACCACTTGCCTCAACCCTTGGGTGGGGGAGGCTTTGCAGATTCTGAGCCACCCACGTGCACCAGCAAGGAGAGGTTTTCAAAAAATTATGTTTAGAATGCACTGGAAGTGCCTTATTTTCATGAACAAGCACAAAGCACATTTAGGATTGGTAACTTTAACTTGCTTCTTCAAAACTTTACTATAAAACACAGTATTTTCAAGAGAAATGCAAATTTTGGCAGGAATTAACTAAAAGGAAACAGATTAAGCAGCTTTTTTTCATTGAGCCAGAGCAAACCTGGTGAAGATTTGACTTCAGAACAACATGACAGTTTTTCTATTAGCTTCTCCTGGAGAAAAATGAAAAGGAAGAACCTTTTCTGGCAACCCCATTTAAAGAATGGTTGAGACAGGGGCCCTGAAGTTGCACCTGGTAGCAGAACCCAAAGGAAAGCACATCTAACATGTCACAGGAATGGCTTTTTCCATTTCCTGATCTGCAGAAAGCCAAGTGTTTGTTTGGATAATTGGCCCTTGCACAAAAAAGGCATTAAGTCATGGGTGAATTATTTATGAGACCTACTTTAATGTCATTGTTCTCCCAGGGCCTGAAAAAGAAACAACCAAAAAATAAAAGTCTTGTGTTTTGGGCCTGGTGCTGCTTCTCCCTCACTGCTGAGGCAGCACAGGGGTCAAAGATCTGTGAGGCCATTTTTCCTTCTCCTTTTGCTTAAAATTAACTGTTACTACTTAAAATTAGCTCTTACTTATTGTCGTGGCCACAACCAAGTTATAATTGTTGTTGTCCAGCATGGAAGTGTCCAAGGCCAGGCTGGAGCAACCTGGGCTAGTGGGAGGTGTCCCTGCCCATGGCAAGGGGTGGCACTGGATGATCCTCCAGGCTCTTTCCAACCAATCCAGTCTGGGATTCCATGATTAAACTGTTTTTCCCAATTAGGTCCCCTCACCCTCGTGCCTGTTTCTTTGGCAAGTTGAGCAGGTGTGAAAGGCATATTTATTTTCCTGTCTTTTTACAGAAATGGTGCTTTTGGGGGAAGGTCTCTCCCCCAGTTTTAGAATCCCTCAGAGCCTGTACATTGAAACTTTAAGGCAAGTGTATTTTTATCCAGAGGTCACTCTGTTTTAAAGGTCAGCAGGACACACATCCACCATCCCAGGGCAGATTCCCTCCTTTTAAGTCCCCCTAAAAGCCATCTGTGGGCTCCTTCCCCAGGCTGAGCCGCGGGGACACGTGTGTGCAGGAGCAGCTTTTCCTCAGGAGGCTCCTGATCCCAGCCAAGCCTAAGCTGCCTGGCTTGACCTTAATGCCTCCCCTGACCCCTTTTAATGGCTAAACCTCCATGTCCTGTCCTGCTTTCCAGCCCCCACCGTGTCCCCAGCATCCCTGGGATCCAGTGCATCCCCCGTGATCCCTGAGGCAGCGCTGCCTCCCCAGCTGTCAGAGCAGCCCAGCACTGGTTAAACTGCTGGGGGCTGCCTGAGGGGCACTGACAGCCTCTCCTGGCACCCAGAGCAGCCACAAACCACTGACAAAATTGTAAATTTTAAACAGCTATTTAAACATCAAGCCTTCCTTGATTTCATTTTTAAATTCTGCCAGCGCAGAGTGTCTGCAAATCCTGTCCTGAGTTCCCACATTTTTGTATCCATATTTAATATTAATTTCCCCCAAACCCTGTGCTGAGCTCCCACATTTTTGGGTGTCCATATCTAACATTAATTTCCCCCAAATCCCATGCTGAGCTCCCAGATTTGTGTCCGTATTTAACATTTATTTCTCCCAGTCCTGTGCTGAGCTCCCACATTTTTTTGTCCATACTTCTTTTTCCCAAATCCTGTCCTGAGCTCCCACATTTTTGTCTCCATATTTAACATTAACTTCCCCCAAATCCTGTGCTGAAGCCCCCATTTTTATGTCCATATTTAACATTTATTCCCCTGTGTCTGATGTTTTGCTTAGCTGAGCATTTTCCTGATTTTTGTAGCTCTTTCTGGATGGTGAGTTTATTTCTTCGTGGGAGCTGGTTACTCTTGAGCTCTAAAACATTCCCACATAAATTCTGAATTTATGAAGACAATGAAGAAAAATCAATGTTGTGGAAAACATCTCCTTTGGAGATTATTTCTTAGGAAGATGTTTTATGTTTTAGTCTTTCTGCACACCCTGCCCAGTGTGATCCCTGTGTGGGGCTGGGGCTGCTGCTCTGAGCAGGGAATGTCAGCTATCCCAGTGTTCCAGGAAGAGAAACACCCTCATCCCTATGGAAAAGCTCTTTCCATGCACACCGTGGGATCTCAAAGGCGTTCCCAGCCTGGATTGAAGCTGCTGCTCCTGAGGGCGTTCCTGGCACCCCCTCACGTCCTCAAACCACCCCTGTGCTCTCCATGGTGCTGGCAGAGTCCTCTCCAGCATCTCTCACCCTCCTCCCGAGGCTCTTTGCCCCTAATTCTCCAGGAATCCCACCCTGCTGAACCTAAAAATGCAAACTCGTTTTGCCCAACCCCCAGAACAGCTCCTGCCCCAGCAGCTGCTGCTGCAGAGTCACAATCCCTCTTTCCCTCTGGAATAAATGTGAAAAACCCCACAGGTATTGTGGGTTTAGGGGTTATTTTGAAGGTTTTTTAAGCCTTTCACGCCCAGACCTGCTCCTCTGACTCCGGATTCCC
>VYXB01006558.1:54637-64912 GCA_013397135.1 Pachyramphus minor
AATATTCCCAAAACATCCCTGCTGGAGCTGCAGGGCCTGGGCCACAAACTGGGAGCAGTGCAGTGATTGGGATCTCCATAATTAGCTCTGAATTAAACACTGAGGATTAACCTGGCTAATTAGCACAGCAACACCCTGGCACAGCCCTGCCCGTCAGGACATGGATAATGTCCTTGTGGGAGGGAAAACCATTCCTTGCACTTGGAGCTCCCAGTCCCCTTGTTCCTCTGTGCCCATCCCAAGATTCCCACAGTCTCCTCACTCTTGGCATTTGAATCTGGGAATCTTGTGGAAAAGAAAAATTGAAACCACCTCCCTCTGCCATTTGAGTTTCTTTTTTTTTTCACTGCTGTGTTCCAGAATCATGGAATGGTTTAGGTTGGAAAAGCCCCCAAATCCATGGAGTCCACCCATCCCACAGCACAGCCAAGGCCACCACTGACCCACGTCCCCAAGTGCCACATCCACATGGATCTTAAATCCCTCCAGGGATGGGGACTCCACCACTGCTCTGAGCAGGACAGCCCTCATTTTGGGAAATAAATCTCTCCAATATCCAACCTAAACCTCCCCTGGTGCAGCTTGAGCTCATTTCCTCCCCATGGCAAAGCCCCCCAGAGCTCCCAGTCTGACCTGAGGGAGCACACTGGGAATCCCATCCCTGACATTACTGACCCTGCTCATGTGGCACTCAGTGCTTTTCTCCTGCTCCACTGCAGGAAAACCTTCCCAAGAGAAGGTCTGTGATGGGAGGGGATCCCTGGAATCCATCCATCCATCCCTGTGCTGGCTGCAGCCACAGGGCAGCTCCCACACCAGCTCTCCCCAACATCACCATGTGAAAAACCCTTTCCAGGAGGGAAGATGAAGGGAGCAGCCGTGCTTTCCACCCCCACCCAGTCACTCAACACCTCCCAGTCTCTCATTCCCACTGTTTCTCTCATTCCCTGTGGTTAAATGTGGCTTTGGGACACATCCCAGACCCAGTGATTCCAGCTGGGAGCGGGTTTCCCAAGAGCTGCCACACCAGTGCTCTCAGTTCAGCCTCCAGCATCCATTGCTTCCCAGTGGGATTCCTGCATCCCAGTGACAGCTGGAGGACAGTCCAACCAGGAGATAAGCACATTTTTACACCACACAACAACTCTGTCCATGTGCAGCTCCATGTCCCAAACCAGGAACAACCAACGACAACTGGCTCTGGAAATATTGATTATTTTTCCCTTTTGATATGTGGACACACAGAGAAATGGTTTTATTGCTCTCTCAGCCTCAGGGAGGGTATAAAGTGCTTTCCCAGCCTGCTTAAAAATGCAACTTCTGCAATCAAGGCTTGAGAACAACTCATTAAGTTGTATCAAAGCACTGGGAAGCTGCAATTTGGTTCCTGGGATAATTGAGCAGTTTGTCCCTTGTGCTGCTTTTCCTGGTGATGGTTTAATTTGTGCCGTGATCCAACAGAGGTGAGGGCTGGCTCAGCCATTCCCAGTGATCCATGAAGCCACCACAGCTCCCTGAGCCCCCAGGAAAGGGCTTTCTCTTCAAAGTAAGAGTACACTGCCAGTCCTTCAAAATCACTTCATGTGAAACAATCGATAGAGGTGAAGCACAACTGACTTTTTCCTCTAAACTTGTGGAAAATCCCTGTTCCCATTAGAGAAACAAGGACAACTCTTCAGCCAAGCCAGGGAGAGGCTGGTGGGGATTTTCCTCCCACCACCAGCAGCATGTGGGGGCCAAAACACTCCTCTTAACAAGGTCAGGCTTATTTTAACAACTTCTTCTCTCCTTTCCAATGTTTTTGGCCATTAATAATCCAGGAACACATTATTTACCCAAACATATTTCCTTGTTTGGAGTCTCTGTTGCACCAGAGCAGTGCCAGCAGGAATTTCCCAAACTACCTGGGATTTAAGCCATTATTTTTCCCCCCTCTTCACAAGTTCCACAATTTCCTTGTCTGAGTCTCCCCCACATCACATCCAGAGCTCAGCAAGGCTGGTTTGGGTCTCATGGCACCTCTCAGTACAATTAACACACTTAATTGGTTACTGCCCTTGATTTCAGGTGTTTCCTTGGCAACAGCTCCTGAGCTGAGACAGAGACACCTCCACATTGAAACCCCTGGGAGCTGCTGGTCCTACAAACCTGGGAAACTCAGAGCACCTGGAAGCTGCATCACCCTCAGCCCTGCTCTGTGGAAGGTGTCCCTGTCCCAGGCAGGAGCTGGGACTGGATGAGCTTTAAGGTCTCTCCCAACCCAAACCATCCTACATATCTGATATGAATCAAAATTAAACAATTACACATGTGGTTCTTAAAAAACCCCTGAGTTTTAAAGCAAATAAACCTCCATCTCACACAAAGCCTACACACAATATTTTAACTTAAACTGCTCTGAGTTTTAAGTTCACACTTTAATGTTGAATTCCTTGCATGTGGATAAAGTGTTCACCCATAAAAATAGCCTTTCTTTTCTTGCTGAGACGCACAGAAACCTCCCTTTTCCTGGAGTGCTGACTTGGTGTTTGCATGACAGCAACTCAAATGAAGTTAAAGCCAGTTATTTTCCATCTCAGGACCTCAAGCACATATAAAACATCATTTGCACACTGTAACACTTGAAAGAGCACAAGATGTGAGGGAGAACAGGATGGGAAAGAGTCTCAGACTCTTTGCAGCAGGGACTCAGTGAGGAGGTTTCTGCAAGCCCTGATTTCCCTGCTGGAATCACCAGAAAATGCTTTTTCCATGTTACCAAGAAATGGCAAATAAATCCAGAGAGTGAGAGGCAGGACCAGGGGTATTGGGAAAATCCAGACCTGAGCAGCAGCAGCAGCAACTACAGGGGATCCAGCAGGATTTAGGGGTTTCTCTGCTCAAAGAAATCACTCACAGAGCTGCAAATTAAACTGGCCTAACCAGAGTCAGGAGGTTTTGCTGGAGCTGGGAAGCAGCAGCAGTTCCTTGGGCTCCTCACCCACTTCCCATCCCAGCTCCCTCCTGAGGAACCAGCAGGACCTGCAAACTGGTCTGGAGGGAAAACACCTGAGAGCACAAAGGTCCTCCACCACCCCCCTGCCCTCACTCACAAACTCAATGAATTAAAAAATGGTGTATCCTACCTTGCATTCCATGTTGTACTTCCAGGAGGACAAACTCTGCTCCAGGATCTCCTGGCACAGGCAGCAAACCCAGGCCCAGCTCAGGGCTCTGGTTTATCTAAGCCAGGTACCCCTTGTTTCCCCCTTCCCCAGGGCTCTCCCCCAGCCCAGGGCACCAGGAGCTGATGACCAGGAGGTGGGAAGAGCTGATCCCTGGAACCTGGTTCCACTTATTCCATTCACAACTCCCAAAGCAGGAGATCACTCCATCCTATCAAAATAAACCCCTTCTCTTATTTCTTATCCATCTAAAAAGTGACTGAGTATCACAACCCAGGAAATGGATTTGATGGCATTGGCAGATTAATGGGATTTTTGATTGTCCTTCTGAAAAAAACACTTCTCAGCTGCTGCTCTGTGAGTTCTCCCAGCAGAGTTCTCCCCGTTATCCCACGATCCAAGGCATCTGGGAAGCTTAAAATAATGAGGAAATGTTGATTATATATTGTCAGATTGCACAGTCTGACAGGAACTTGTTGGGATCAAACTGATAAAAGGTATTTTAAAACAGGTTTTCATTCCCAGGGATTTTTTTGGCATTTTCACCCTTGTGCATTTGAACTTTGCATGGAAATTTTGTGCAGCAGATCTGCAGCAGCTGGAAGCTCTTCCACACAGCCTCTGGATTCATCCAGAGGTAACACCCCACGTGCCAGTGGAGTGTGTCCCATGTGGTTTCGGGAATTCCCAGCAGACTGACTTCCCAGCTGTTCACAGAGGGCACTTGGGGATGGGACTGATGTCAGAGAAACTCTGAGGCTGCTTTCCTTAAAATGGTGCTTCCCTCAGTGTTGCTTTTCCCCAAAAAACTAATGGAAAGATAATTTAATTGAACACCAGGTGTTTATTATGCCTTGGTTTGGTAGAATCCCAGACTGCTTTGTGTTGGAAGGGGCCTTAAAGCTCATCTTGTTCCACGGGCAGGGACCCCTTCCACCAGCCCAGGTTGCTCCAACCTGGCCTTGGACACTTCCAGGGATCCAGGGGCAGCCACAGCTTCTCTGGGAAACCTGGGCCAGGGCCTCCCCACCCTCCCAGCCAGGAATTCCTTCCCAATCTCCCATCTCTCCCTGCCCTCTGGCACTGGGAAGCCATTCCCTGTGTGCTGTCCCTCCATCCCTTGTCCCCAGTCCCTCTCCAGCTCTCCTGGAGCCCCTTCAGGCCCTGCAAGGGGCTCTCAGCTCTCCCTGGAGCTTCTCTTCTCCAGGTGATCCCCTCAGGACACAGGGAATGTTTTGGGATGTGAGCACACATGGCCAGGGCATATCCAGCCTCTCATCCCCCAACACACCCAAGTCCTTGTCCCCAGGGCTGCTCTCCCTGCAAACTGAATCCAACCCCACCAATCCATAGGATTGTTTTCCACACTTTCATTCTGGATTATTCCACTTTTGCTAACAAAGTGGAGGGGAACCAAGCTGTGAATATTTATACCCTAAGCCTGGAGGACCCTATGGTGGGGTATCAGCTCTGCTGACTGCAGGGGTTCCCAGCTGGAGCCCGGGATGAAAGGAATCCTGGCACAATCCTACCTCAGAATTAAAGGGAAAAGCTCCTAAAAACACCTGCCTGTTCTCTTCATTAAGCTCTTCTGATGAGGGACTCAGGGGAGCTGATCAACAAGATATTCTTCCAGGTCTAAGTAGAATAAATAAATATGGTTCAAATCAGCCACGAAATGAGGTGTATTTATAGCTAATTATGGGTGGAACACACCCGGGATGGCTCCCAGAGTTTCCTCCATCCCCTGACTGACATGTTTTATGAATACCCAATTTCCCACATCCTCACATGAGGTGGTTGAGAAGCCCAAGCCTTATTTTCATTGCCCTGATCAAAACAGAACAAATTCTGGTAACAAGCAAAGTGAAAATGTGGAGAAAAAAAAATATATATGAAAAAACTCCAAGCTGCAAGGTTTCTAAACTTTCCCTGGGGAGTTTCCTGGGCTTTTGTCAGTCCCTGGGATTCCCAGGGTATTTCCCAGAGGGAAGTGGGGTGGGTGCAGGCAGTACCTGCCCATCCTCTCACCTTCCCTCCCCACTGCTGCTGCTCTCAGCCAGACAAACACCAGATGCTCTTAAATACCAGATTACACCTTGTTTAAACCGATCACAAAAACAGTCAGGTTTTTTTTAGTCTATTTTTAACCCAGATTTTTCCCACTGGTGCTAATTGGAGCTGTGAGAGCCAGCAAGGTGCAGGGAGGGAGGGAGGAGGGCTCAGTGCTGGGGGAGCTTTGTGGGGACAGGGCAGCCCCCCCTCATCTCCCTGCACTACAGGTCTTCCCAGAAATCCCATTAACCATGTTAACTTCCCTCTTTTCCCCTGTCCTACAGGTTTTCAATGTGCCACCTCCAGCATCCATCCAGTGTGTCCTGAGCCTGGCACACATGTACCTGGAGAGATGGGCAGTGCTCCAAGCTGGGAATGTAATGGCTTCCCACTGCCAGAGGGCAGGGAGAGATGGGATAGTGGGAAGGAATTCCTGGCTGGGAGGGNTTCCCTCCCCACTGCTGCTGCTCTCAGCCAGACAAACACCAGATGCTCTTAAATACCAGATTACACCTTGTTTAAACCGATCACAAAAACAGTCAGGTTTTTTTTAGTCTATTTTTAACCCAGATTTTTCCCACTGGTGCTAATTGGAGCTGTGAGAGCCAGCAAGGTGCAGGGAGGGAGGGAGGAAGGCTCAGTGCTGGGGGAGCTTTGTGGGGACAGGGCAGCCCCCCCTCACCTACAGGTTTTCAAGGCATGTGCCACCTCCAGCATCCATCCAGTGTGTCCTGAGCCTGGCACACATGTACCTGGAGAGATGGGCAGTGCTCCAAGCTGGGAATGTAATGGCTTCCCACTGCCAGAGGGCAGGGAGAGATGGGATAGTGGGAAGGAATTCCTGGCTGGGAGGGTGGGGAGGCCCTGGCCCAGGTTGCCCAGAGAAGCTGTGGCTGCTCCTGGATCCCTGGAAGTGTCCAAGGCCAGGTTGGACAGGGCTTGGAGCAGCCTCGGCTGGTGGAAGGTGTCCCTGCCCATGGCAGGGGGTGGAATGAGATGGGATTTAGGGTCCCTCCCAACCCAAACCTTTCCATGATTCCAGGGTTGTGTGATTCCAGCCTGTTCAGTCGGTGCCAGGAACCTGAAGCCGAGGGAGGAGAGCAGAGCTTGGCAGTGACAATTCTAAGGCAGGTGCTCCTGTGCTTTTAGAAATGGGATTCCTGCCCTTGGAAAAGGGAAGCGGCGGGAGCAGGGGTTGCACGGAGCTGTCCTGCCCTGGCCGTGCCCGTGTCTGTCCCTGTGCCCGCATCCATGGCAGTCCCGGTCCCGGCCCTGTGCTCGTCCCCACGCCCTGCCCGTGTCCCGATGTCCCGGGGTCCGGTGTCCCAGATGTCACTAGGTGTCACTGCTGTCCCGCAATCCCGGCCCCGCAGCCCTTGGAACGGGTTGGACACGGCGGGACAGGAGCCCAGTGCCGGGACTGGGATGTGTGGGACAGGGAGGGACAAGAGTCCAGAGCAGGGATTGGGATGTGTGGGACAGGAGCCCACAGCAGGGACAGGGATGTGTGGGACAGGGAGGGACAGGAGCCCAGTGCCGGGACAGGGATGTGTGGGACAGGGAGGGACAGGAGCCCACAGCAGGGACAGGGATGTGTGGGACAGGGAGGGACAGTATCCCACAGCAGGGACAGGGATGTGTGGGACAGGGAGGGACAGGAGCCCACAGCAGGGACAGGGATGTCCCCTCGGTGTGTCCCAGCACGGGGCTCCCCGAGCCGGGTGTGGGGTCCCCTCCCCGGGCACTGCCATCCCCGGGGCACAGTGGGGGTGGGCAGGGTGAGTGCTGGTCCTGGCGCTGGGCAGGCACCTCCTGGGCAGCTGGATCCTGCTGGAACCCCTAGGGACACAGGCAGAGCTTGGCCTGACCTTCCCTCGCTCTCCAAAATGGTTTTAATCTCTGTTCTGGAAGCCAGGTGCTGCCAACCACTGGTCTGAAACACAGATTCCTATCCCTGTCCCCATCCCATCTCCATCCCTATCCCATCCTTATCTCAACCCCATCCCATCTCATTCCTCTCCCCACCCCCATCCCCAACCACATTCCCATCCCATCCCCATTCCCAACCCCAATGACCCGCAATCCCAGGGTTTCCCCAGGGTGAGTTTGGGGTGCCCCTATCCCACACACAGCCCTGGTGCCCCCAGACCTGCCCCTGTGGGTGCCCAAGGAGTGTCTGCATGGTCAGAGCTGCTCTGGCTCCCCAGCTCCTGGTGTGAGGGACACGGGGGTGGTGCCATCCCTGGGCAATTCCACACCAATCCCACTGGGAGCACTGGGCTCCACTGCCCCCCAGCCCCATCCCTGAGTCAGGGCTGTGTTGCTCCTTCCAGAGGATAGTTCCCCAAATCTGTCCCTTTGCACAAAGTGCTGCTGTGGCTTCCCCCCCTTCTTTTCCCAGATGGTTTTCCCACATCAAAGCACTGCACATGAGAACACTCTTTTCCATCCCATAACTCCACAAAATACTCTTTAAATCACCTACGATTTCTTGGTGCCTTCCAATGATCCACAAACCCAGAGGGAAGGGGAGTGATCCCTTCCCTTCCCCTGACAGCTCAGCACCCACTGACACTGCACTGCCTCAAATCTCCTTCCCCAGAGCTTTCAGCCACTTTTTTAACTGGAAAGATGAAATAAAATTTACCTTTCAATGCTACTCCAGTTCCAGCTTGCAAACCATGAGGATAAAATCATCCAAAGCAGTGACAGGGACGGTGAGAGGTTAAATCACATCCTGCATGAAATTCCAGTGGAGAGGGAGGAAAACCACCCAGGTGGGCCTGCTCAGACCAAGGCTACTCTTGAGACTGTTTCTTTATCCCAGAAAACTAATAAAGATGAAATCTTAATATTAAAGGGATCGTGTTATCCATAATTTCTCTTTTTGGTACATTTTTGGGACATTTTTGGCACATGTCGGGTCCTTTTTTGACACAGCCACCACCATGAGGCTGCAAAGACCCCTAAGTCGGGTCTAACGCTGCTACCTCAGGGGTCTATGAGACTGTCAGAAAACATTCCCAAAGCACTTTTAGTTTAGGAATTGCAAGTGATTAATCCCTGGAAAACTTGCTAGTGATCCACAGAGCAGGAGAGGGCACATGGATCCAGCTCTCCCTGCTCTCAGCTCCCCAGAGCTGAAAGCACACACAGAACTTCACACAGATAACTCAGGGATGGGATCCATTTTCCTGACATAATTTAGGGGTGGGGATCATTTTCCCAGCTCCTGCTGAGGTGCCAAGAGCTGGGAGATGGAGAGGGATGTGAGGGCAGACCTTGACACACGTTCCTGACGGGGAGGCAGAGAGACCACACGCTGCAAGCGGGAATCATGTGGAGTTCCAACATCTCTTCCAGGTTTTCCCGTGGCTGGAATAACAGCCAGCACCCCCATTGCTGATTAGAATTGGAACTGTCTTCTTTTCCAGCAGGAAGAGCAAAGTGTTCCCACCGTGTGATGAGGCCGAGGCACAGCCCCCACGGCCTCGGGGGACCCACCTGGGGCCTGTCACCCCCAAAGGGGCCAGAGGGGTGGGCTGCACTGAGACCAGGACATGGGAATGGGACACATCCAGGCTCTGGATGGTTGTTATTCATGGAATCAGAGGGCCATGGAATTGTTTGGGTTGGAAAAGCCCTCTGAGCCCATGGAGTCCAACTGCTCCCCAGCACTGCCACGTCCACCCGTGTCCCCAAGTGCCACATCCACACGTGAAACAGCCAGCAAAGACAAATTCTCTGCAAGAGGTCCATAAAACATCATTTCTCCATGCTGGGCTCTGCCCCTCTGTGGGCTCATTCCCATGGGGACCATCCCTGGGCAGCCCAAAGTGCCACCCAGACATCTCACCCCCTGTGCCACGACAGGGTTTGCTCACAGTCCCCTCACACATTCCCGGGGCTGTTTGGGATAATAGAACCTCCCCTCAGGCAGGGAGAAGGTAAACCATGGCAGCAGCTCCCAGCTCTGCCTGCACCCACATCCTCCTCCACGAGATACCCCAAGTCATCGCTCAGCCCAGCACAGGAGTGACTGTCCTGCCCATCCCTGGGCATTCCAGGGAGCTGGAATGTCAGGACACACTCCCAAACCATCATCCTGGCTGTCAGGAGCTGCTGCCACCTTCCATTTAGCCCCCAAACCTCCGAAGGGAAACTTGGTCCCAGGAGCAGCAGCAGGGCTGGGCAGAACTGCTAAGGGGGACACGAATTCCCAGCAATTCCCAGGCACCTGGGTGCCTCTGGAAAGCTGGTTTGGCCCCTGATGTGCTCGGGTGCCTCCCCAGGGCTGGGCAGGGGTCTCAGGGGTGCACGGTCCCAGTGTCCCCCTGGCCAAGTGCAGCCCCAAGTGTCACAGCAGCTGCCACCAGCCGGTGTCACCACTCCCGGTGTCACCACTCCCGGTGTCACCTCTCCTGGGCACACGGGGAGGCGCCGAAAAACTCCCCATGGTTGGACCTTCAATGAAAACAGACCCGGGGGGTCTTTGGGGAGGGGGAGGTTCAACCAACTGAGCCCACAGGTCCCCAGAGGGCTGGGCTGTCTCCTCCCGCAGCCCCGGGACTGGCACTGCCCCCCCTCGCTGCAGAAACCTCCTCCAAAACAGGTCTCTCCCCAAACACTCCCCAAATCCACTCCCTGGAAATGCACAGCCCAGAACCCGTCCCTTAAAAACTCACTTTGGAAATCCTGCTTCCCAAAAATCTGCAAGTCTGTTCCCCTGAAAACACTCCCGAAGCCCATTCCCTCAGAGCCACCTCCCAAAGCTCCCTCCCTTAGGAAAAGTGCATCCCTGAATCCGATCTGCCAAAGCCACTGCACAAAACCCACTGGCAAAAGTCCTGCTCTCCCAGATCCCCCTCCCCACACCACTCCAACCCGCTCCCCAAACCCTCTCACAAAACCCTCCTCGCCCTATCCAGGTCTCCAAGCCCCCCGATCCCGTTCTCCTTCTCCCCAGGATCCCCCTCTGGCTTCCCCGCTCCCCCGCCCAGCGCCCTCCCCGACCTTTCCCCACGCTGCCTCCTCTCCAACCCCCCAAACCCTCTCC
>VYXB01006558.1:65628-143921 GCA_013397135.1 Pachyramphus minor
GGCGGGGCTGCTGGCGGGGGCCGGGGGCGCGGCGCTGGAGCTGGAGCGGGCGCTGCGCTGCTGCACCGCCGCCTCCGTGGTGACCGACGGCAGCGGCGCGGCCGAGGAGCGCAGCCTGTACATCATGCGCGTCGTGCAGATCGCCGTCATGTGCGTCCTCGCCCTCACCGTCGTCTTCGGCATCTTCTTCCTCGGCTGCAACCTGCTCATCAAGTCCGAGGGGATGATCAACTTCCTGGTGAAGGACCGCCGGCCGTCCAAGGAGGTGGAGGCGGTGGTGGTGGGGCCCTACTGACCGCCCGGCCCCCGGGACAGCGCCCGGCCCTGCTGCGGACACGCCGCCGCCTTGGCTTGGAGCTTTTTCCTCCTTAAAACCCGTCCCACGGACGATTCCCGGGATCCCGGAGGCCGCGGAGCCGCGCGGGGCGCCCGGAGCCGCCCGTCCCGTCCCGTCCGCCCGCGGGCTGCCGAGTAAAACGTGCTCTGATGGCAACAGGTCTGGGGGTCCTCATTCCGTCCGCCTTTATCCATCCCTCCCTCCCTGCGGGTCCCGGGGTGCCGCCGAGGGGCGCGGGGGGCGGCCGGGATGCACCGGGATGAACCCTTCCCTCTCCCCCCGGGGCCGGTCCGTGCAGATTTTTCCTCGCTACTGTGCTAAAATTTCCCTTTTCCAGCGCTTTTCCAGCCCTCCCCGGTTGCACAAGGCTGGGCGAAGGCGGGACGCGCTGGAAGGGACTCGGGGGAGACGCTGGGACCGCGATCCTGCCCCGTGGATCCCGCGGATCCCGGCTGTGGCCAGGGAGATAACCCAAAGCACCCCGGCTGTATCCCCTCAGCCCGGGTTTGGCTCTAGAAAACCACAATACGTAGTTTTTCTAACCCAGCTGGCCAACAGGTGACTTTGCACGGTCACATTTTCGGCAGGGAGAAGCTGCTGCTCGCACGGGATTCTGTTCTCTGCATCCCTCTCCTCCGTGGGGACACCAGAGCATCTTTCTGAGCTGTTTCTCTCGTCCCCGGGGGCTCCTCTGGCTGCCGGTGGTTTGCTGGAAGGGCGGTGGGACCGGCACAAACACTTGCCGGGGACACGGCAGCGGGATGGGGGCAAAACAGGCTCAAACAGCGTGTCTGTGAGGTAACAGCTCTCATGGCCCCCAAATTCCTGTAGTAAGGTGCTAATTGTCGATATGTTTAATGCCGATAACGATCAGGACGGTTTCTGGAGCAGCCAGACAGATTTCCAGGCTGCTTGGTTCATCCTGGGCGTGGAGATGGCTGAGCTACCTAAGTGTTCCAGACACCTCCAGGAGATGTTATCAGGAGCTTAAATTGTGATGGACAAGGTGAAACTCATTGACACCTGAGCTGGAAGGGGGTGAAATAAAGCTGGAGCCTGACACAACATCTTCTGGTAGAAACTGAGACAAAGCAGAGCATCCCAAGGGAGTCCAGTTCCCCATGTGCTCCCTCATTTACAGCTACATTTAAGGGAAAGACAAAGAACAGATCTGCCTGTTCTCTGGGGAACAAACACACTGTGGACTCGTCATTACAGCAAAATAAACATTCCTGAGCCATCTCAGCTGAAACAGCCCTGAGAAATTTAACCAAAACTCTCCTTTCTTTACCCTTTAGTGTCAGAGAAATATTAGATAAAGCAGAATTTTGGGATAATACAGTAAGAGGGAAAAGTAATACAGATGTTTCAGTCATTACAGAGCATTTCCAGCTGTTTAATGAGCTTGGTGGTGTTATGGAGAACACAGTCATTCCCATATCCTGCCTTGCAAGGAGAGCACTGAGTGCTTGGACACTTTCTGGGAGCTGGATTCATTAGGCATCCTTTATTAATTATAGGGAATGCTTGGATTATAAATTATATAATTATACATTTTGATTAACCTTTGCCAGAGGCCACAGCTTTTCCCAACACCATAAATATGAGGGAAAGCAGACTCCTGGTTCTGTCACCAAATTGTGCCATTTCAGCCTCAGCCCAAGATCCCTCTTTGCCTGGTGCCCAGGGACACTTAGAAGGTGGGAGCCCCCACCTAATCCAGCATTTGTGACTCCTTAATCCCTAAGAAGAGGCTCCATTTCAGGCAGGGAACACTTGGGAAAGGGGTGGATGCAGAGTTGCTCAGGCACATCCAGTCCATCAGAGGCGCTTGGGCCTCTTTCCCTCTCCACACTGTGGGGATTTGGGAATGGGCACAGGGAATAGATGGAGACCTGGGATATTCATAACCCCTGGGTGGGCAGGAGGGTGGAAGGGGAAGAAGAACCTCTGAGACCTCACCCAGAGCTCTGGCATCACCTCAGCCCAACATTGTCCAGGGGGATGGAGGAGCTCAGCTCCGCTCGCTCCGAGAGGTCTGGGCAGGTTCTCCTGCCCATCCTCAGGGTGCTCCAGACACCTCCCTGCCTTAGGAACCTGCTCCTCCTGCCCTGGGAACGCCTTGCTCCCTTCCAACACGTGTGTGAAGCCCTGCCCTCCGTGTTCCAGGGGCAGGAACCTCTGGTGAACAGGGATTTTTCAGCCACACCCGACGTTTCACTTTGGAAAAGCACCCGGAAAGCTGAGGGGAGTCTGTGGGGTGAACAAGCCCATCTCCCTCAGCTCCTGGAATCAAACCTGCCTGCTTGGGGTGCTGAGGGGCCAGGAAATGGGTGTATTTGGGATCAGTGTGGGCACCCAAAGAGGGGTCCACAGTCCCGGGGTTGGAATGCAGACAGTCTGAACAGTCCCTGCTTCCCTGTGCTTTTGTCTTTTTGTTCAGCTGAAATGGTGGAGTATGTTCCATTTACCACTGAAACTCCAGAGGCCTTTCATTGATGTGTGTTCCTGCTTCTCCATAACGTTTCCATCCATGATATTCCCAGAGGAACGGACAACTGAGTGACCTGGGAGACCTGAGCAGCTCAGTCATTGCTGTGAGATCATAGAATGGGAGAACCATGGAATGGTTTGGGTTGGAAGGGACATTAAAGGGTCAGATAGTCCCACCCCCTGCCATGGGCAGGGACACCTTCCACTGTCCCAGGTTGCTCCAAGCCCCATCCAGCCTGGCCTTGGACACTTCCAGGGATCCAGGGGCAGCCACAGCTTCTCTGGGCAACCTGGGCCAGGGCCTCCCCACCCTCCCAGCCAGGAATTCCTTCCCAATCTCCCATCTCTCCCTGCCCTCTGGCAGTGGGAAGCCATTCCCTGTGTCCTGTCCCGGAACAAGGTGCTAAAACATGATCTCATAGAGGGAATATTTCCAATTTCTGAGACAACCCTGCCCCTTGCAGTTCCCAGTGACTCCTGGGGTGGGAAGGACTTTGCAGCAGGACCTCTCCCAGTGGGATTCCTATCAAGAATCCCCCTGCCCATGGCAGGGGAGTTGGAACAAGGTGATCCTTCAGATCCCTTCCAGTCCAAACCATTCTGGGATTCTGGCACCCCACTTCAGCTGTCTTGGAGAGAACACCCAAAAAGTCTGCTCAGCCCCATCCAGGGCAGGTCCCTCAGGATATGTTTGTCATTCTGCTGGAGTGCTGCAATAAAAAAGCTCAAATCTGACTTTTCTGAAGTCAAGGTTGAAGTGGCCTCACCTCAGGCTGCCTGAATTCCTGATTACTGTCTGTGCAGTCAGAACACCACTGCCTTTGCCTGGAATTGAAATCGAGCCTGAGGCCACAGCTCCACACAGCCCTCAGCTCCCAGCCTGGAAAACACTGGAGCCAGAGCAATCCTGGGAATGAAACCCCACCAAACTCATGCTGGCACTCCTGCTGTCCCTGCTGCCCATCTTTGCTCCCCCCCAGCAGGAACTGCAGGGAATGGGTTTCACCCTCTCACCTCAAAACTGCTGCTAATCCTCCAGGACAGCAATCAGGAGCTGCCTCAGTCACTCCCCAACACCCACTGGAGTGGTTTATTCCATATTTCAGATGGGAGACACTCCTTAAAACCACTCCAGCACCTGCAATTGCTGTCAGATAACCCTGGGAGTGCTCTCAGCCTAATTGCTCTGGATGGCTGTACAGTTTTAATTGTCTGTTTTCCACATCTTTTGGGTAATAATGATCAAACACTGTCTGAAGGGTGAGGACAAGGTGCACTTTGGCAGCTCAGACACACGTGGGTGGAGGGAGGTTTATTCCAACCTCACATTCAGGCAAAATTCACATTGATTTTTAAAGCAGTTCAGCTCTGATAAGGGAAATAAGATCCTGCAGTTCATTTGCAGGTAAAAAAAAATCAAAATGAAACTTCACTCCAAGGGACAGTTACCACTTCACGATTTGCCTTAATATTTATAATTATATTGTAAGGAGTAGCCATGGAGTGATCCTGGATCCTGCAGCACAGCTGGGAACGGGGCTCCCAGCCCTGAGTGAAATTCTCCTCCCTAAAAATCTTCCTATTCAGCTGGACTCCCCTCTTCAACGGGAGCCCATATTAATGCTGGTTGGAGGGATCACTAGAGGTGCTCCCCTGCCTCCCTCCCAGCCCTGTTTGTGCATGAATGGATTGTTGCCATTGATTCCAGCCAGGGCTGGGAATGTCTAACAGCTCATGGAGCCCCAGGGGACAGCGAGGCTTTCAAGCCTTTGAGAAGATAAAGCAGCAGTGTCATCTCCCTAATTAAGGTCTGAAGGTACTGTCCAAACCCTCCCTTTCTGTAGCTGCCCATGAGCTGTTCCTGGCAGCCAAATTTCCCCAGCCCATCCACCCTGTGGGGTGTCCCAGAGCCCGAGCCAGGGAAGTGATTTCACAAACACAGGACTTGGGTGGTTGGTGTAGAAACTGTTTTGAAGTGTTCAGGCACCTGTTTGCATTCAGGTGTGGGTTTTGTCTTCTCCCAAACCTCCACATGTGCTCCAAGGCAAAGTTGTACCAGCACCATCTTCTCCCATCCTTCCTTCTCTGACCTTAAACTGAGACCAAGAGGTTTTGGTGAACACATCATTTATTCCCTCTGCTCTGGAGCCAGGCTGGGAGAGCTGGGGGGGTTCCCCTGGAGAAGAGAAGCTCCAGGGAGAGCTGAGAGCCCCTTGCAGGGCCTGAAGGGGCTCCAGGAGAGCTGGAGAGGGACTGGGGACAAGGGANCTGCCCATGGCAGAGGGTGTGGATGAGCTTTAATGTCCCTTCCAACCCAAAACATTCCATGATTCCATGACTCATTCTATGATCACTAATACATTTAGAGGAGGCTGATTTCTTTTATGAAACACCTCTATTTTCTGATGCCAAAAATTAGATTTTTTTATCACTGGGGACCAGACACTTCCTCTGAAGACAGAAAGCAAAGGAAGCCTGAGCTCCTCAGGTCTGAGCTTATCCATCAACTCAGCCACTGGCAGCTTGGGACCCATTCCACAGCTATGGGATGTATTTTTAGCCCATGGAAAAACAGTGTCATGAGCACATGATATGAAAAATACACAAAGCAATATATCACTTTTCTGCCCTTTATTCCATCATAATCAGGTTAGGAGGTTTTTTTTCCCCCTACTTGCTTCTATTTTGGAAGTGTCACCAGGGAGCCCAGCTGGAGGAACCTCAGGGCCATCAAACCCACAGCAAAGTGAAGGAGATGGAGTGACAGGGGACTGGGATGGAGGAGATGGAATGACAGGGCACTGGGATGGAGGAGATGGAGTGGGAATTGAGGAGGAGGTGCCAGTGGAACCTCAGGAGGGCAGGGAAGGGTCCAGCCTCGGTAGCGTGGGGAGCTCTGTGCTCCCATCCCATTGCTGCCATTTCCTCAGTGCAAATTCCTTGTTATTCCTTTCATTTTAGCTCCTTTAATTTCCTGTCACAGCAATTGCAGAAGAAAACAGATGCTCAGTTGAGTTTAGAAGAGCTTAATAGAAAGGAGCAGCTGATTTACATCAGGGGATAAAATCATAAAATCAAGACACAGAAGGGATGTCTTTGCCCTCACTCCAACCAAATCCAAGTCCTTCTCCAGCTCCAGGAGCTGAAGGGATGGACACAAGGATTCACCCACAGACTTTGGCCCTCAAAGGAACTTAGGGATGATTTTACGGTGTGAAAAATGCAAATGTGCACCAAAACCTCCCCCATGAAATCTCAGCTTTTGTTTGGTGCTGTGTTTGTGACCACACTGTGAAATAAAGGATGGATTCATAGTCCCTGCTCTGGTTTGTTCCTGGATAATGCAAGTTGGGGTGAAATCCCACTGGGATACCAGCAACAAAATGGTAAGTGAGAGGAAGAGCAACAGAAATTGCCAGGAACCTGGAAAACCGATGAAGAAATACACCTAAAAAATCCACGTGTGGGCTTGGAGAAAGAAATGGAAACCAGGGTGTGGAATGTGGGATACACATCAACCTGCTGGGGTGGAAAACAGTTTGGAGATGAGGTCAATCCAGAAAAGATGGGCTGGAAGAGGCCAGGATGGAATAAAGTAATTTTGTTGGTTTGTAGGCAAGTCTTGACAATGAGAGCTGTTGGCTGTGGAAAAATCCCTATAGGGAAGAGAGAAAAATTCTTTTATTTATGACTTCTACCCTAAACTTGAGAATCTATTCCCTGTAGGATGTCGCTGTGTTCACAAGAAGCTCAATCTGCTTTTCCAGTCCAACCTCTCCATCACTGTCTGCTGGAATTCCCTGGCCAAGCTGATCACTGTGTGCCACTGGAGCTGTGGGAATGCAAAGTGCCAATCATGCTGCAAACACTAATTTGACAGAAAAAACACTCAGAAGTTATTAAGGAAAGCAAACAAGCTGAATTCTACTCAGTGATTTCAGAAAGTGGAGGAAAGAAGCAGTTTTCTTTAATTCCCTCCCTGCAGAACCCCAGTGGCTGTTGGACAGATGGGAGAGGGATCAATTCTTATTACTCCTTTGGGAATTTGGGGGAAAAGGGGTTAGATCTGCCACTCAAAGCTTTCAAAATGCATATTCAGGGTTTCCCAAATTCATTTGGGGAAAGTCCAGAGGAGGCCACGGAGCTGCTCCCAGGGCTGGAGCCCCTCTGGAGCCAGGCTGGGAGAGCTGGGGGGGTTCCCCTGGAGAAGAGAAGCTCCAGGAGACCTGAGAGCCCCTTGGAGGGCCTGAAGGGGCTCCAGGAGAGCTGGAGAGGGACTGGGGACAAGGGATGGAGGGACAGGACACAGGGAATGGCTTCCCACTGCCAGAGGGCAGGGAGAGATGGGAGATTGGGAAGGAATTCCAGGCTGGGAGGGTGGGGAGGCCCTGGCACAGGTTGCCCAGAGAAGCTGTGGCTGCCCCTGGATCCCTGGAAGTGTCCAAGGCCAGGTTGGACGGGGCTTGGAGCAACCTGGGCTGGTGGAAGGTGTCCCTGCCCATGGCAGGGGGTGGGACTATCTGACCCTTTAATGTCCCTTCCAACCCAAACTGTTTGGGATTCCATGACCCAAACTTTCTCTAAAATCCCTACATAGTTGACCAAAGCCACTTCTCCCCTTCCCTCTGCCAAATAAAAACTTGGAGCTGCTGAAGAGCCACGTTTGAGATGGAGCAGATCCCTGAGATTATCTGGAGCTCTGCCCCCCAGGCTGAGCCTACATACCAATCTTAATCCCATCAGCAAATAATCCCTAATTCCATCTCTCTGGCTTTCACTGGTGTCAAACCCCCTTGGAACATCAGCAGAGAGGAAACCACACATTATCTTAGTTCTGTTCTTTGCACACTTCAGATGCCTTTTCCCTCTTTTCAAACACCACACCACGACAATTTTTATACACAAATAACACTCTGAGCCTGAACAAAGCGAATCCACGGGGGATTCTGTGAGTGAGAAATGAATTACCTTGGGACAACATCGAGTGTGATTGGAAAATGGAGCACAGCAGGTATGAGCCAATGACACCTCCCATTCCTCATGGCTTGGACAGAAAATGAAAGCACACATTAATTAAAAGGAGGCTTTGGGGAAAATATTATTAACTTGTGCTGTAATGGGAGCTAAAGGCTTCCAGGGAGCTCTGCTCTGGGGCTGTGCAGGGAATTTGATTGAAGGCACGAGGCTCAGCGAGACCTGCAAGAGCAGCTCATTGTCTTGGAGAGGGCCAGGAAGGGCGGGAACTCATGGGGGAGTCAATGTGGAATCATGGAATCGCTAAGGTTGGAAAAGGTCATCAAGTCCAACCATCAGCCACCACCACTGTGGTCAGCACTAACCATGTCCTCAAGTGCCACATCCACAAGTTTTTGGGCACTTCCGGCGATGGGGACTCCAAACCTCCCTGGGCAGCCCCTGCCAGGGCCTGACCACCCTTTCCAGGGAGAAATTCCTCCTCATGTCCCACCTGCCCCTCCCCTGGCCCAGCCTGAGGCCGTTCCCTCTCCTCCTGTCCCTTGTTCCCTGGGAGCAGAGCCCGACCCCCCCCAGCTCCCCCCTCCTGTCAGGGAGTTGCAGAGCCAGAAGGTCCCCCCTGAGCCTCCTTTTCTCCAGGCTGAGCCCCCCCAGCTCCCTCAGCTGCTGCTGCTGCTCCAGCCCCTTCCCAGCTCCCTTCCCTTCCCTGCCCACGCTCCAGCCCCTCCGTGTCCTGTATGAGGGTCCCCTCAGTGTTTACATCAGAACCCCACCCTCAGTCCAGTGACTTTCCTCGATCAAACAAAGGGGATCAAGGAAGAAACCCACAATTCCACATCTCCTGCCTCCCCCTCAGAGCTGCCGGGCACTGCCTGTGGCACCGACCGCACCTTCGGGAGCTCAGCTGAGCCGTGGCACGTGTGACATCAGGATGAAAAATCACTTTTAAGAACGGCTTTCTGCCAATTATTGACATCCTGGCATTTTCCAGCTGTGACCTGGCAGCATTTGGAGCACTTTATTGTATTAGAGCACTGTTTTAATGTGCATTAACAGCCCACACCCTCAGTGATGTGACATCCCGTGGCTCAGCACCACATTCCATATATCCAGGGCTGGTACTTTGGCTCCAGCCTTGTCCAGTGGAACGAGGAGAAAACAGCTTGTTTTGTTCCTCTATTCATTCCTCTAATTGCCTGAAAAGAGAGGTTTTAGCAAGTCACCAGCAGCTGGGAAAGTGAGAACTGCCATCGATCCAACCCAGTGCTCCGAGAGGAGGCCAAAAATAATTTGTCCTGCTCTTAACCAAGCTCAGCAGGGTCGATATCCCGGCCTTGGGGAAGGAGTTGGGGTGCCAGGGGCAATCAGCTGGTGCTGGATGCACTGAATGCCCAGCCAGGAGCGTTTTTCTTCATTTATTCTTGAGGGTTTTATGTCAAAATGCCAAATGAATTGTGGCAGAATTAATGCCCGGAATGTGGGGCAGTCCAAGGCATTGTCTGGCTTTGCTGTGGAGTCAAAGCTCACCCATCCTCATTTTTGCTGCCTGAACCATTCCAAGGAGTGCCAGGAAGGAGGTTTTGCCATGGAATGTGTGGGATCACAGAATCCCACACTGGTTTGGGTGGGAAGGGCCCTTAAAGCCCATCTCATCCCACTGCCCTGGGCAGGGACACCTCCCACCATTGCAGCTGCTGAACAGGGCTGACACACAACCACATTTCCTACCTTAGACCTGGGTAGTGTTCAACAAGATCTCTGTGCTGTGAGTGTTCCATCTCAGAAAACAAAAAGAAAATGCATTTTGTTCCTCCCAAATCTAAAAGCAAAACCAAATTACCGAGGAGAAAGTACAAATATCATCTCTGGCTTATGAAAATCCCTAAAACACAACCCAAAAATTGGACCATCATTATATAGTTTTGTTACACCTCCCTTCTAATTCATGGCTTGTGTTCTTCTGCTACGTTTTTAGGGAAATGATTGATAGGGCAGAGGCTTAAATCCAGCCCAGCAATGACTTAATGAGGCCATAAAACCAGCAGACAAACTGCTCTGCTCCAGCCACTTGCTGGGCTGGAGCACCAAGTACCTCCAACATATGCTGGAGGTAATTTGGGAGTCCCTGAGTCCAGCTGCCCTCATTCCCACCGTGAAATCCCAGCTCTGTGACCCCCTGATTTTGTTGGGAATAGAAATCTAAGTTGGGAAAATGGAAAAAAAAATGAAAGGCAATAGGAACACAGCTCATCCAAGAGGGATGGTTGATGGTGGAAAAGCAAGGATAGGCCGAGCTAAAGGTGATGGATGGTCACACTTATGTCCTGGGCACTCTTCCAAGGAGCAGCAATCCTGGGAAAATTCCTTCTGGAGAGCAGGCATTGCCCTGGGCCTTTGGCATGAGTCCTCTCCCAGGGCAAGAGGAGATGTGGAAGGGTCTGATGAGTCTCCATTAGTGCTCCCAGAGCTGGAACAGGGAATGAAATGGTGGATGTGGGGGCTCAGGGGGGTGGGGAGCTCTGTCTTTTACAGCTCAGGGGCCTCTCTAAGAGCTCCCTGCTTTTAGCCCCTCATTTCCTCTGCATCCACCAGAAGAGATCCCCCAGGAGAGGCCCTGCCAAATGGGAGCTGGAAGTTGGGATAAGAGGCAGCAGAGACAGGATCTGCCTCTCATCCCAAACAAGGGGCTCTGGGCACAGCAGCACCTCCTGCTTTTCCTGCAGACTCCCCAGAGACACCCATTTCCCTCCCACTGTGCTGTGGGGTGCAGGAACATCCCAGTGCTGATCCCACCACACAGTGTGGGCTGTGGTGTCCCAGGAATCCAATCCATTAAAGCCTTGGATGAACCCTTCCTGCACTGACAAGTGGCAGTACACCAGTTATGGCAGATGTGGCAAAGTCTGGGTGTATCCAGTCCAAAATAAGGGTTTGTGTCCTGCACCCCACTGCTGGAGGAGCAGCCAGGGGTGGCTGTGGATGCACCCTGTTGATCCCAGGGTTTGCTCACATCCCTGCTCCAGGATTCCCACTTACTTTCCTCCATCATTTCGGACTGTCGTCAAAAACCTCATAATTTTTAGCAGGAGAAACTTAAAACCCCCATTTTTGTGGTTCATCACCCGGAGAACAATCTTGTTGATGCCTGTGGCAGTTCCAAGAGATGCTCCCAAGCACAGAGACTCCCAAAAATTCCTGCCATTTCTTCTCTCCCTTTGGCATTTTTACCACTGATTAAGAGCTCATGAATTAAACTATCAGTAAATTTTTGTTCTTTCTTTGCTGGTGACACGATGTGGAGCCCCCATAGCCAGCAGTGCATAGAAAGCTTTATTTTGGCACTTTTTTATCAGCTCTTTGTTGCTTTTTCCAACCAAGTTTCTGGGGTGACCAGAGAAGCCCTTTGAGCCTCCCTCTCCCTGTGCAGGATAAATCCACACTGAGCAATGGATTGAAGTTTAAATCAGCCTGACATGACCTGAGCAGNGCATAAAAAGCTTTATTTTGGCCCTTTTTTATCAGCTCTGTGTTGCTTTTTCCAACCAAATTTCTGGGGTGACCAGAGAAGCCCTTTTAGCCTCCCTCTCCCTGTGCAGGATAAATCCACACTGAGCAATGGATTGAAGTTTAAATCAGCCTGACATGACCTGAGCAGCTGCTGTTCATTGGTGCTTCTGCTCTTTGACAGCNTGAATTAAACTATCAGTAAATTTTTGTTCTTTCTTTGCTGGTGACACGATGTGGAGCCCCCATAGCCAGCAGTGCATAAAAAGCTTTATTTTGGCCCTTTTTTATCAGCTCTGTGTTGCTTTTTCCAACCAAATTTCTGGGGTGACCAGAGAAGCCCTTTTAGCCTCCCTCTCCCTGTGCAGGATAAATCCACACTGAGCAATGGATTGAAGTTTAAATCAGCCTGACATGACCTGAGCAGCTGCTGTTCATTGGTGCTTCTGCTCTTTGACAGCTATAAATAATGAATAATAAAAGCTGTAAATAATTAAAAAATTAAGCAAATACACATTTAAGACCCCCAAAATTATACTGCCCCAGGAATGCTCTGGGCTGTCCAGCCCTGGCACAGCTGCCCAGGGCACTGGAATCCCCATCCCTGGAGGGATTTAAAATCCCTGTGGATGTGGCACTTGGGGACAGGGTCAGTGGTGGCCTTGGCAGTGCTGGGGAACAGCTGGACCTGATGTTCTTGGAGGGCTTTTCCAACCTAAATAATTCCATGATTTTATGACTTTATCCATCCCACAGCACAAGCAGGAAGTCCCCTGATGACCAACAAGGGTCACTTTCAGGTGATGAGGGGGAAGATGCAGGTGCAAATAAGTGGGATATAACCAGGGAATGGGAGTGAGGGAAAATAAATCAGTGAAATGTCCCTTTAGCTCTTCATTCTGAGCAACTGCAAAGACTTACCAAGAAGCAACAAGTGCCTTCAGCTCCTGCTGCAGCTTGCAGAGGTTGAGGGTTCATGGAAGGAAGAAACCTTGAGGTGTCACCTCACTCAGTCTCCAAAGCCCCTTTCCCTGGGGATGGATCACATGGAGAGAAAAGCCCCTTCCAGCAGCTGCTGCCCATCTCCTGGTCCTGCCCCAAGGGATGCTGTGGGTGGCAGCACAGCCAGCTGTGGGATATTGCTGTCCAAGGATGGATATTGTGCTACAGAAATAGTTCCACCACCACTTGTGTTCCCAGGGAGAGCTTTGCTGTTCTCCCTCCAAATCCCAAGGCACATTAATAGGGAGAATTAATTTCCTTTCAGGGCTTTGTGCTTCCACTGACAAATGTTTCTGCATTTCTTTTCTATTCCTTCTGATTCAGGAACCCACAACAGTGAGGAGAGAACCAGGGAGAGAGAGAATAAAGCTCCCTCTCCAGCCAGGAGCTGGTCCCTCTCCAGCCAGGGGTCATCACCAGGATGGGAGAACAAGGAGCAATTCACAGAGCCAAGGCAGTGATTAAATGGAATTGAGTTTTGTAGCTTTGTGAGAGAAAAGAAAAGCCCAATATTACATTAATTTAGAGAACAGGAGCTGGTTTAAACATTTAGGAGAGTCAGACAATCAGCCCATGAAACATCTTGGCAGGTGAAGCTGCTGCAGCCAATTCATAACGTGGCAGATGAAGCTGTCACTGGAGCTGACACTGCAAATGAAATGCTGAGTTCCCTGTGCAGCCCTCCTGGATCAGCTGTGCTGAATCCACTTGGAAAACAGGCTGCATGTGGGGCTGAGAGAAAAGGGTCACAGTGCTGGGAAAGCTTCCCACCTACAAATCCTCTCCTCCGGGCTGGTCACCCCACCCAGCCCCGCTCTGGTTGGAAGGGGGTCCAGGTTTGTCCCCACAGCAGCATCTGGGTGACCCTGCAGCGTGTCCCTGGGCTCAGCAAAGCCACAGCTGCCTGGTCTGATCTGGAATCCCAGAAGGGTTTGGGTTGGAAGGACCTGGAAGCTCATCCAGTGCCATGGGCAGGGACACCTTCCATTAGCCCAGGTTGTTCCACACCCATCCAACCTGGCCTTGGACACTTCCAGGGTTTGGAAGTCCACAAGAATGATTATATTTTCTGTGCTTCAAATAGCCAATAAGTGCTAAATAATATTCTCTATGTTTCAATCACAGTTTAGCATGAATACTCATCCCAGAGAAGTATAAAAACTCCATGTGCACACTGAGAAGGAAAAAAAAGGAGCTTGGGGGGACTTATGTGGATTGTGTCCCCACAAATCCACACAATTTATCCTCACCCCCTGGAAAAGGGGGCTCCTTTCCCTCTCTTTTAAAATAATTTTAATGGTCACTTATTTTAGTTCTGGAATATGAGAGGTACCATTCCCAGGAAGTGGACCCTGGGTGCCAGGAGCCAGGGCCAGGTTCCTGAACACGTAAATTAGGTTTCTGTGGTTGTTGTGGGAAGGAGTTAAAAGAGAAAAGAGATGCAGACAAGGGTGTTCAGAGCAGGCTGGAGGGTTTAGCCCTGTCTCACTTTAAACTGAAAAATAACCTACCACTCCAGGCTCCAGAAAAGGATTAGAGACTGTCCGGGATATAGGAGAGAAAAATAAAAGATGAAGCATCTTGTGACAGAAGAAAAATGAACAATACAAAAATCCTCTATTGTCCATTCTCTGAGGGAGAGAAGGGGCCAATCTGTGCTTTCTGAGGCTTTTTGCTGAATATAATGTGATTTCTCAGGCATTTTGCTGTCAGATAACTGGGGATGAAGTGTTTGTTTCAGAAAAATTGAGCGTGGTCAGAAAGGTCTGAGTGAGAAAGGCTCATCCAGAGTGATTAGCAGGGAGAGAAGAATGGAGATGATATCTGGGCTGCCAGCAGAGTGCTCTGAAAACTTCCCTGGGATAATTAGCCTGAATTATATTCTCCAACACAAAGCCCCTCTGAAAGGCCATTACAGGCTGAATTAAAAATCACAGATCAGGAGCTGATTCAAACCACGGCTCATTAACACATGTCCAGACACGGGGGTGATAAAGGAGCTGTGTTTGAGAAGTGCTGAAATCCAAGATCCATCTGCCACAGGGCCCCCAAGCTCCTCGGGGAAGGGACTGGCTGCACCCCAAATGAACACAGGGAGCAGCTGCCTCTTGGATCAGGGCTTTATTTTGGAGTCTCTGAGTTGAAAGCCCCCTGGAAGCCCCAGGAGACCCAACCCAAGGCAGGACTTCTCCAAGCACTGGCAGAAGTGAGACAGTGAAAAGCAGGGACTTGTGCCAGCCTGGGAAAGTTTCAGACCCAGATTTGCAGGTGCAGGTGAGGAATGCAAAAAAATTCGGTTCACCAGGTGTTTCCAGTGTCAGGTTGTTCTACCAGGCCCCCAGCCCAACTCTGCCCTCCCTGCTGAGAAATGTAACACTTTGAAATGATCAGAATGATCACTTGGGTTGCTCTTCACCCAAAAAAGTGCCTCTCACACCCACAAAACTCACTTTGGTGCTAAAGCCCCTCAGCCAAACTCCTGGTCCCGTTTTCTTCGCTTTAAAAAGTGGTTGTATTTAATACTCCATCAGTTTTCCTCAGCCTTTCAGTCTGGAAGATTTCACCAAAATACAATTTGGAATATTAAGGATGCCTGGAAATAAGAGATACCCAACAAAAGTCAGGCAACCTGAAGTTTACCCGGACAAGTGGAAAGCTACTGTTTGTATTTTCGTACCACAACTCATTTAACCTTCCTGCCACGCTCAGAACTCTGCTTTTCCACAAATAACACTGTTTTTTTAATAGAATCCCATGTTTTTCTAGAATCTGCTTGATCTGGTAAAGTCTTTCAAGCACTAGAAATTCTTCAGAGCGACCTACCTTCAAATAAAGACTCCAAAAAATCTTCAGGGCCACCTGCTTTAAAATAAGGGCTCTAAGAAAATAATTCATTAAAAGCTGATTTTAGAAAAGATCTGAGATGGCTGGAAAACATTCTGAATAATTCTGAATTCTGTAATTCTGGGGTTTCCATCAAGTGTCAGAGTTTAAGAAATGAAAAGCAGCAGCTCCAATGGGCTCCAGAAGGGTGGCAGAAACTTGTGGATAAACTGATATAAAATGATGAAGACTTTGACAAGCAATACATTGAGACTGGGAGAGTTTCTGCTCTGTGATCAGACACTTCTCCAACAGCCACACAAAGGAAAAAATGAAATTCCAGCCCTGGAAACAGCAGAGTGGTTTCCTTGGCAATTGTAACCACGCAAAAGACTTTGCCTAATGAAAGCAAATGTTGGAGCCTGTCAACTGATCCATAGAGATTAATTCCAGTGAAATCAGAGCACCTGATTCATTTGGAATCACAGGGACATACCCAGGGAAATGAAGGGGCACCAAGGGAGGGTTTAGGTTGGGTGTTGGAAACATTCCCTCATGGAAAGGGTTGTCTGGGGAGTCCCCAGCCCTGGAGGGATTTAAAGCCCTGTGGATGTGGCACCTGGGGACAGGGGTCAGTGGTGGCCTGGGCAGTGCTGGGGGATGGCTGGACTGGATGGTCTTGGAGCACTTTTCCAGCCCAAACCACTCCAAGACTCCATGATTTCCTTGATTCAGAGAGACAAAACGGTCAAGGGCAGAACTAGAAAGAATTCCATAGACCCAAAGCGGGAGAAACTCCTGAGGTTTGTGTTTGAAAGCTGAGCTTCCCCAGCACTGGGCATTGCCAGGGAAAGCTCATACAGAGCTCTGGGACACACAGACCCTTCGCTGGAAGGGGAGGGGGATTTGTTCTCTTGCCTCATTTTTCCCAGCACTAAAACCCCAGCCTGGTGCCACAGACTCCAATGTGTTGCTCCAGTTGCTCCCAGCCACAGTTTCTCGTGCCAAAGAGGCCCAGATTGACCATTTTATCCAAAGGGATTGGAAACCTGTTCTGTCCACGGTGCTGGGGGTTCCATATTCCTGGAGGGAAGACTCAGATCATTTCCCAAGTGCAAATGTGCTTTGCATGAACAAACACTTGGCTGAGGTTTATCAAAGACACTTACTTCATATAAATAAGGTGTATGGCCCAAGTCTGTCTTTTAAAGGACATGATGAAATCATCATTGTTGAGAAATTGCTTTTCCCTACTATGGTCCTGCATCCATGGGAAAAACCAGGCGATGGATGAAAGGTAATTTTTGCAATTAAAGGACTTTACATTTCATTTTTACATCAAAAGAGAGGGGAGGCTCCCTGATGAGGGAGGTGATGTGGGTGAACCCCATGCGAGGTTGAGGGTTCCACTGATCCCATTCCTTGTATTTTTTTTGGTTCAGGCAGAGAACTCCTGATCTCCTGTGGCACCTCAGCACTGGAAAAATGAGTTCTGGGATTCCAGGGATAGAGCAGAACACCATGGGGCACCACTCCAGCCTGGCATCCCCATCCCACCAGGAAAGGCAGCAGGGAATGGAGCAGAGAGCAGGTTTATGGTGACCACATGGAGATAGGGGATAACTCCTGCCTGCAGCAAACAAAACTCCTCATTTCTGGGCAATTAGGATGCTTTGCTAAGACTTCCAGCAGCCACAAGGTCCTGTTTGACCTGCAGGGAAAGGGAAATGATGGGAATAGAGCAGGTCTGGGGGTGGAAGGCTGAGCTCGTCCTGTCAGCGCTGCCTCGGGGCAACCAGCTCATGGCTTTCAACCCCAAGACAAGAGCTGCTAAAATGATTTCACCAAGATGGAAGTGCCTGAAAGCTGTTTTTATGGAAAACATAAATCTCTTTCTGCACAGAGAAGCAGAGCCAGGACAGGTAGCCCAGGTTTTCCAGCCCTGGAGCACACACTGCTCCCATTTATCCCACAGGAACATGGGCACGGCTGGACGTGGCACCTGGGCTGGGGGACAAGGTGGGCACTGGGCACAGAGTGGCCAGGCTGGGAGGGCTTTCCCAGCCTTAAGGATTCTGGGATTCTGTGCTCTTGCCAAGCACACAAATAAGACACCAGCAACAAGTCTGATTTTCACCCTCACCATGAGCATCAATTACAAAATAACATCAAGGAACTTAATCCAAATGTTTGGCCCCATCCCTGTGGGCTGTGGGCAGCAGAGCCCGAGGTGGCTTCTCCTGGAGGTCACTAGGGTTGATTAGTTCCCTAATTTCCACAGTTATTAACATTAATGAAATTTTGCCCTCTAATGACTGCAGAGCCACTGATTTTTAATCGTTCTGTTTGTGCCTTGAACTGATTAATCTCCATTCCGAGAGGCCCAGCAGGGAGGGTCATTTGTCATCTGCCAATTAACATGGAACCAAAATGAACCAAAAGGGGCCTGTCCCAGACCCAGAGATTCCTGGAATGGTTTGGGTGGGACGGGACCTTCAAACCCATCCAGTGCCACCCCCTGCCATGAGCAGGGACACCTTCCACCAGCCCAGGTGGCTCCAAGCCCCATCCAACCTGGCCTTGGACACTTCCAGGGATTCAGGGGCAGCCACAGCTTCTCTGGGCAACCTGGGCCAGGGCCTCCCCACCCTCATGGTTTGCACTTTCAAAATAGCATTGAGATAATTGAAAAATCTTATTTTCCCATTAAAAATAAACCTACGGGTTGGAAAATAAAGCCAACAAGCAGACAAAGGAAAGGAAATGTGTGGTCACAGTGAGCACAAAAGAGAGCAGGTTCTGTTTAATCCTCACAATGACTGGAGAAGACCAGTTCTTTGTCTTATTAAAGCGTGAAAAGCTCGCTATGGTTGTCAAGAGAGTTTGATGTCATTTGTTTCACTAGAAAGCTTTTTGGAGTGGCTTCCTGCTATTATAACACTTCTCTTTACAAAAGTTCTGGTTTACTGAGCTTCTTCTTCAAAAAAACCCCAAACATAAAACAAAACACACAAACCAAAACCAACCAAACAAAAACCACCACAAAAAAGCCCAAACTAATTATTTTTTCCTGTTAGGCGCCATTTTGGGGGGGTATTCAGCTCTTGCTGATTTTTGAACACATTTTTAATGTATTAAACAGAGTGGAAATCACCAGTCAGGGACTTGTCTGCTGCCATTGTTCACTTCCCTCTCTGAGTCTGAAGTCTTAGAAAACACTTCTGAGGTCATCAAGTGCAACTGTTGGTCTGCCCAGGCCACCACTGACCCCTGTCCCCAGGTGCCACATCCACAGGGATTTTAAATCCCTCCAGGGATGGGGACTCCAAACCTCCCTGGGCAGCCCCTGCCAGGGCCTGACCACCCTTTCCAGGGAGAAATTCCTCCTCATGTCCCACCTGCCCCTCCCCTGGCCCAGCCTGAGGCCGTTCCCTCTCCTCCTGTCCCTTGTTCCCTGGGAGCAGAGCCCGACCCCCCCCAGCTCCCCCCTCCTGTCAGGGAGTTGCAGAGCCAGAAGGTCCCCCCTGAGCCTCCTTTTCTCCAGGCTGAGCCCCCCCAGCTCCCTCAGCTGCTCCTGCTGCTCCAGCCCCTTCCCAGCTCCCTTCCCTTCCCTGCCCACGCTCCAGCCCCTCCGTGTCCTGTGTGAGGTGCCAGAACTGCCCCAGCCCTGGAGTGGGACGGGCACTGCCCGGGGCTGTGACACCCTATTTCTGGTACCACCCAGGTGACACCAGCCTTCCTGGCCACCCAGGAGCATTTCCAGCAGCATCCCTGTCATTTCCAGCCTGACTCTTGCTTTGGGAAGGTGTTTGTGTCCCTGAGAACCATCCTGCTGCACTCCAGGGCCGGGGGCATTTCGGGGGCATTTCTGCACCACAGCAAGAGACAAAAGCACAGCCCAGGGCAGAGCCCACCCGTGGTCAGCCAGGGATGACCCTGCAAAGGCTCTTCACCCCCAAAGCTCCTGGCTCAGCTCCTCAGAGGCACTTAAGGGGCAGCTCTGGTGATGGCAAGAGATCCATTTAAGAGCTGGCACTGCCCGTCCTCAGGAGCTGCTGCTCTGAGCTGGGTTGGCAGCTTGATGTGGGAAGCCAGAGCTGCTCTCCCCCAGCCCCCCAGGGCTTTTCACCTAATGCAAGTCTGGGCTCAGGCCAAGCTCAGCTTTTCAATGGTTTGACTGCAGAAAGCAGAAACACAAAGCTACAGAAAGGACACGAGTTCAAGAAAGGTCCATCCCCAACACCAGCCTCCTCTTCCACTCCATAATTACACACCATCACCTGAATCACTCACCCTGAACCTGCCACTACAATGAAAATCAGGTTTCAAATGACCCCTTAGTGTGACCTAGTCCCTTGGACACTTTTTTTAACAAACCATCTCCTGGTGTGGGCCAGATAAACAGTGAGCACAGTCCTGCTAGTGCTGGATTTGTGCTACCAACTGGAGATCCAGGTGATCTTACACACCAAAAATGGGAGGAAAAGTCCAAAAACTTAATGCTGGATCTCAAAACCTTTAGGAAAACTAATCTTTACCCAAAATGCTCATTTTTCAGCCATCCCAATGAACAGGGGGAGGTTGATTTTAACCACAGAAGAGTCCCAGCTGTACAGAAGTCACACACTGCTATAAACTCTGCTTTTTCTAACTGGAAGCATTTCATAAAATTAAATATATTGAAATAATATAAGATCTATAAGTTCAGCTTTTTCTAACTAAAGTATTTCATAAAATTAAATATATTAAAATAAGAATATTCATTTTGCACTGAGTTGTAAATATTATCATGCAAACACACCAGCAAGCTTTGATTTTAATATATGCATTCAAAACAGGGCAAATTTTGCTTCAGACAACATATTTTGCCAGCTGGGCCTTCATTTGAGAAGCTCCACTTCAGCTCTATATTAAGCTCTTCATATCCTGATGGAAACAAATAGTGCAAAGGGAGAGAGGGAAAAATATTGTTCAAACCATTTCCCTCTAAGTGAGCCAGCTGCTCCATTCCAGAATGGTTCTATGGAATGCCAGCCCTGCTGGGGAGCCCAGGGATTTCAGCACTGCAAACACACAGGTCCCCTACAAGGGGGTTTATTAGTTATTTCATAGGACCAGGGAATGGTCTGGGCTGGAAAAGCCCTCTAAGATCGAGTCCAACCATCCCCCAGCACTGCCAAGGCCACCACTGCCCCCTGTCCCCAAGTGCCACATCCACAGGGCTTTAAATCCCTCCAGGGATGGGGATCCACCCCTGCCCTGGGCAGCTGTGCCAGGGCTGGACAACCCTTTCAGTGGAGAAATATTCCCTAATATCCAACCTAACCCTCCTCTCCCCTAAATCTCAGCAGTATTTCCCTCCAGGCTGATCCCAGAGGAATTATTTCACTAGAAACAGGTTGCAAAAAAACCCCTAAAATCTTACAGAAGCCAAAATTTATATTTGCAGTGAAACCTCAGTGGTGAATTTTCACCTTTCACAGAGAACAGCCTGGGAATGGATTCAGCCCCTGCCACACAAGGAAATTCATGGCAGGGGGATGTTGGTGCTGCTAAAGCCCAAGCAGAGCAGTTCCTGCTGCTCAGGGAGGATGTGCAGTGTTTGAGAGCTCCCACAGCTGCTCTGGGATGAACCTCTGCCAGCCTGGAACGATTCCTCAGCCTTTTTGTGACAGTGATGAGACCCCAGCCACCTCCAGTTTAAATATTTATGCCTTGATGTGCAGTGTAACAGCTCTGCTGTGATGTTTTATTGTTTGATATTCCCCCTGTATGTTTAAAGGCACAGGGCTGAATATGTGTCACTGCTCTAAATTACAACCACTGATGGTTTTTGCCCTTTCCTCAGCATATTTGGGTTTAAGGGGTGCTGTGCCCACGGGCTCTGCACTGAGATGCCATTGGTACAGTTGCAGGTGAGCTCAGAATTCACCAATGTTTCAGGAAAACAGCACTGAGGTGCTGTAGCTCCACCCAGCTGTTTGGATATCCAGTCCTGGAGGGCTGGGCTGAGCCCAAAGTACAATCATGGAATCACTGGGGTGGAAAAGCCATCCCAGCCCATGGATCCCCCCCGTGCCTGATGTCCACCTTGTCCCTCAGCCCAGAGCACTGAGTGCCACATCCAGACCTTCCTTGGCCTTCTGTGCCCTCCATCCACAGCTGGGCAACCAAACCAAACCCATCTTCCACCTCCAACACCAACTTCCAGGTTTCCTGCCAGCTGCAAAAGTGGCACTGGGATTACACCGAGGGAAACGTGGTGGGCTGGGTCCAGTGTGGGATGCACAGGGAGCGACAGGACACAGGGAATGGCTTCCCACTGCCAGAGGGCAGGGAGAGATGGGATAGTGGGAATGAATTCCTGGCTTGGAAGGTGGGGAGGCCCTGGCACAGGGTGCCCAGAGAAGCTGTGGCTGCCCCTGGATCCCTGGAAGTGTCCAAGGTCAGGTTGGAGCCAGCTGGGCTGGTGGAAGGTGTCCCTGTCCATGGCAGGGGTGGGTTGGATGGGATTTAAGGTCCCTTCCCAGCCAAAGCATTCTGGGATTCTCTTCCTCCTTGTTTTCCATCTGGAACTGTCCTACTCCGAGCCAAAGCTGAGGACACCAGTGCCCAGGCCAGAGCCACACTGGGAATGGCTCCCACTTGTTTCTGGCTGTGGCTCAGGGACAGCAGGAGCCCCCTGTCCCCTCTACATCTCCTTTGCTGCTGGTTTAGCTCAGGGATGATGGAATTTGGTGTTCCCCCCTCCATGACCAAACAATGAGCCCACTGGTGCTGATGAACCAGCACGTCCTTACAAAGGGACAGGGAGGGAGGGAAAGCTCCAAAGGGGAATATTTGATGCGCAGCAAATACAGAGGCTGCTCCCCCCACACTCCACAGCCTGGAGAGGAGCCACAAAAACCCTCCTTCCTGCCAGGACTAAATGTGAGCTGCTGCAGGACCTCCAGTGCCACCACTCTGCTTCCCAGAGGGAACAAAGGAATGAAGTCACTACAAAATTCCACGTGTTCCTGAGGTGCAGGGGAATTCAAATGAGGCTTCCTAACTGAATAAAAACCCACATGAGGCTGCAAACATGAGCAAGACTTTCCAGAGGCTGCCTGAAGTCCTTGTCAGGATGGTCAGAACGGGCAGCAGTGAACAAAGGAACAAAGTCTGTGGATTCTGCCAAAAATTTATTGACATGAAAAACTGGAATGAGAAAGCCAAGGGGAAGAGGGGAAGGGAGGTTTGCAAGAAACAATGACCAAACTAGCTGGAAGTGCAGCACTTAATGGATAAAGTGGTTCAGCTGGGAGAGGTAATTTATAAAGAGCAGGGGGGGAAAGGGTGAAACCACCCCATCGTTCCCCAAATCTCTGGGCAGGAGGAAACGGCCTCAAGTTGTGCCAGGGGAGGTTTAGGTTGGATATCAGGAAAAATTTGTTCCCAGAAAGGGTGTCAGGCACTAGAACAGACTGCCCAGGGCAGTGGTGGAGTCCCCATCCCTGCTTAGGATGAACTCCTGCCTGGGAAGGACTCCAAAGCTGGACTGACATCACGTCTGGTCTAACCCAGCCTATCAATACTTGTCCTATCAACTACATTTTCCAAAACATGACGAGAAGACAAAACCTTTCCCAGGCATCCCCTCAGCCCCAGCTCTGGTTTCCATGCTGCTCCTCCCACCTCCACCAGCACAGCAACATCTCCCCAGTTTTAAAAAGCACCTGCATTCATGAACCTTTTCAGCCATGTCTGGGGCTGAGTGGTTATGTCTTCTTTAATCCTGTTTTTCAAATTTCCCCCATAAATGAGAGGGAAATATTTCATCTTCCAAGGTTAAGGCTTGTTGGTGTTCTGCACAATTCACAGAGAACCCCAGGATGGTTTGAGTTCAAAAGGACCTTAAATCCCACCCAGTGCCACCCCCTGCCACGGGCAGGGACACCTTCCACCAGCCCAGGTTGCTCCAATCTGACCTTGGACACTTCCAGGGATCCAGGGGCAGCCACAGCTTCTCTGGGCAACCTGTGCCAGGGCCTCCCCACCCTCAATTCCTTCCTCAAATCCCATCTCAAACTATTCTCTTCCAGTTTAAAGCCATTCCCTGTGTCCTGTCCCTCCATCCCTTGTTCCCAGTCCCTCTCCAGCTCTCCTGGAGCCCCTTCAGGCCCTGCAAGGGGCTCTCAGGTCTCCCTGGAGCTTCTTTTCTCCAGGGGAACCCCCCCAGCTCTCCCAGCCTGGCTCCAGAGCAGAGAGAAAGCAGAACAGCCTTTGCAAGAGATATTCCCACTTTCTATTTGATTCTGTTTCCTTTCTCAAACCCCATTTCTCTGGGAAAGCCTGTGGAGAGCCTGGGCCATGCCCTGGGTGGTGCAGGAGCTGTGTGGGGGGAGCTGGAGCCCACCCGGGTGCCCCAGGACGTCACAGACACGGGGAGTTACTGTAGCGTGGGGTAATCGCTTGTGACAAAGTGCTGCCATGTGTCAGCATGGAATGCTGCTCCCAGGACAATTGATTTTGGACAGGGAGAGAACCTGAGTTTATGTAACAGCAGGATACAAAGGCTTTTACTCCACTACACAAACACCCCAGATTTTTCTCTGGCTTTTACACCCCGATTTTGGTGTAAAATAAGTGAAGAATTTGCTTTCTCATGGGGCTGTTTCATAAACCCACGTGGTCCTACACAGCCCCTCATGGCAGGAATGGGGCACAACCCTGTGCCCACTGAAATAAGCTGATTTTTCTCTCTTGCTGCCTTGGAGTTGCACAGAAAATCCATTAGGATTCGATGTGGCTGCAGGGCAGTTATTTTTTCCAGAGCACTCTTTGGTGCTGCCCTGTCACTGGGGAGCATCTTTGCTTCCCTTGCACACTTTGCACAGTTTGATGCCTATTTTCAAAGGCCAAGTTCCCCAACACTGCCCCCCATCCCACAGTGTGTGCCCCCAAATCCCCCAGACCACAGAGCTGCAGGACAAGGCTCCACAGACCCGCAGCCCCTGAGCTCCACCAGGGCTGGAATCCTTTGTCCTCCCCTGAGCTGCCCCCAGAATTTGGATTTGGCAAGTAAATGGCTCCAAATCACATTATTTCTGATCCCTTGATTTGAGTTTTTAATTAGTCAGGTTGCTTTAAATTGCCTTTATCACTCTCATGTGGAGTCACAGCTCAGGTGCCTCCACTCCAAACCTTCTGTCACCCTGTTCCTGTCTGATCTTGGCTCTGCACCACATTCCTTTCCCACCACATTTCAACCCCCAGGCACGGCAGCAGCAGAAATCAGCAGGAGAAACCCCAAATTCTCCCCCTTTGGACCCCACATACAGGTGCCTGGGCCCAGCTGGACCTGGGAACACAGCACCACCTCCCTGCAGGTCCCATGCCCAGGCCTCCACCTCTGACTGTCTCCTTCCTTAAAAAGAACATACTGAAGCTTATTAAGGAGCTCAGAGCCACCCCACCACCCTGATGGGACAGGCCAGAGACAAAAATGTTAAACCTTAAATGCACCTTCATTTCAGTCACAGTTCAGATACACCCACACATCAGTGTCTCCAAGCACCACCCAACTGAAATTCCTCCATAAAAGACAACCAAGGATGTAAAAATCACTGTGATTTGGATGGGAAATGATCCTTTTGATCTACCTCTTGGCCATTATCAGCTTTCAGGGCTGCAGCATCTTGTGCCAGTGGGACATTTGGGGGGCTTCTTGTACTCCCAAACAGGGAAACCAAAGAATTCCTGGCCCAAGATCCACCTCCTGAGCCAACCAAGGAAGCATTTAAAGATCAAAGGCCACCTGAGAGCTTTAAAAACCACCCCCCTGCTCTGTTACTGCTCGAGTTACTCCCTTTAGTGGCATTTCAGATGTAGGGACTTCATTAAAAGAGGCCACCAGCCCCACAGGGAAAAGCAAACCAGGGTCAGCCACAACCTGGCTGGGGTTTGATCTTTTCAATTATTCACCCCTCGTGGCCCCAGTGGGGCTCAGTCCTCTGATGTTCCCAAACTCCTTTGTTCAGGGTGAATTCATGTCTTGGCAGGTTTCAAATCTGAAAGTACCAACTCTTCAACAAAGAGCAGCAAATAAAATCAATGGCAAGCACAGCACACTGAAAAAACCCGCGGATAATAATGAAAAAAAAAGACTCCAACTTCAGTAATTTTCATGTTGCAGAGAAAAAACAGCCAATTCCCAAGAAAACTTCATTGTCACCGCTGGAGGTTTGTTTTAAAAGGGATGGAAAATGCCACCAGCAACCTCCCATGGCTCCTGAGAGACAATGAGGGGGGAAAAAAAACAAACATCAAACCACAGCAAGCCTAAAACCTGCAGGTTTTGTATTAAAGCCTTTGTTCCCTCTCATTGCAGCTGCCTTTGACAACTCTGTGGTTTCACTTAAATGTCAGAGCCCCACCTGGTGCAAAACCAGCAGCAACCAGAGACAGGAGACTTGGGACAAGTCAAATTCACATGGATTTATTTCCACATCGAGCCCAGGACTAAAACCAGCAACCAGAGTCTGGGAACAAGTTAAATTTACACTGATTTATTTTCACATCAAGCCCAGGATTGCACAAAAGTTTCCAAGCCCCAACACCTCGAGGTGTCACATCCAGGCTCTGAGGGATGGACATGGAGAAGAATCTTCCCTAAACCAACAGGGGTTGGTCCCTAAACCAACTCAGCCACGAGCAATGAGGCTCCTCCCCACTCCTGCACACAGGACAGATGGTTTGCTAACAAGGTTTGATCTGGTCACAAAATTTCTCTTCATAACCTTGCTCAAAATACACAAAATCTGCATAAAAGCCATTCAAAAGCCTCTCACGGCTTCAGATGTTGTGGTGTGGATTTAATGAAGCTCATCTGATAAAAATAAACAAGTTGGATGTGTTTTTTTGTTCATCATTTTTATCCCCTTGTACATTTGAAGGGTTTATTGAAATCTATTTTAATTTGGCTTGGATCAAGGTGCATGGACAACCTGGAAAACTCAGTTTCCTGTGTTTATGGGGTGAGGTTCCATTTGGCCAGGGGTTTGAGGATGATTTTTGATAGTTTTGCAACATCTCAGACCTTTCTTCCCAGCCACAAGATGGGAAATGGAAGAACTTGTCATATAACTGGGTCTTAGAAGATACCAGAGAGTAGAAACTCCAAAATGAACATTCCCATTGATTTCTGCCCCTGTTCAAGGGGAGAATGAAGAAACCATCGTGGCAAAGGGACACATATTTATGGAAACTATCGAAACACACCCAAAAAGGGGCTTATTCTGGCCTTGGACACTTCCAGGGATCCAGGGGCAGCCACAGCTTCTCTGGGCAGCCTGGGCCAGGGCCTCCCCACCCTCCCAGCCAGGAATTCCTTCCCAATATCCCCCCTAACCCCACCCTCCTTCAGCTTCCTTCCTTCTACAAGAACAACCTGTTTATGTGACATTTAAACAAAACCCAGCACCTTCAAAAGAAAATGTATTTTTAGGAAGTCTTTACACTTCCAACCCTCAACAATGAACTCGCTGCTGAAAGAACCTCGGAAGTGGCTCCTTTCAGCTCCTGCAGATTCTGAACAAATAAATATGAGGCTTTAACCTTGACTTCAGCTCTTTCTCCACAACTGGGGAGAGATTTATCCCTGTACACCCAGAAAGTTCCTGAGCTGTTGTATGGGGGAGGTGTTTTGAGCCTTTTTGGTTGAGTTTTGATTTTTTTCCCTAAGACAGCTGAGTGTAAAATTAAAACTGAAGAAGCCATCTCCAGAAATAAAGCCAAACATCCCTCCTATAATTGTTTTCATTTGCTAATAGTGACACCCTTTCACATCCTGTGTTCAGCAGCTACTGTTTGTTTGCAGTTATTTTTTGTGCAGCTCAACACAACTAATTAAATTTTTAGTGCCACATTTAGCTAAGAACATTCCTTGCCATAATTAAACTCGTTTTAAGGTCTGGAGGAATCACTACAGTGACACTGAGAGGCTTCTTGCTCACTGACAGCCAACACCTGCCCTGGCACAACCCCAACTTCTCTTAGAGGTTGAGCATCTTACCCAGAGTTGTCCAGTCCTCATTAAAGGCTTGAAGATTTGCATAATTCACCACATAATGGTCATTAATTACTCCCATTCCTAAATGCTGGTGCTGCCTCTACACTGAATTTTCACCCTGCCTCCATTCCCCAGCAGAATTCCTCCCCACACACTCAAAGCCCTTCTCTTTCTGCTGGCGTTTCCTGGTTTTACCGGAGTTTTTCCATAAGGAAAACACTCATTTAAGAGCATGATACAGTCACAGGGATATTTCTTTAATGGGAATAACTTGGGCCACTAAGCAGCAGTTTAGCAGCTGGAGAAAACAACTTGTGCTATTTTAAGCTCAGCTCTCTGTGCTGCAGTTAAGGAGTAATTTCATTTTATAGTAAAGCCAAATTCTTATCAACCCTGAGAAATATTTGGATGACTCTTTTAATTTCTGTTCTAGTCCAACTCCAGCCAACTGCCTTCATTCTGAAGACTTCATTTCAATAGTAATAACAATTAGCTGAGTGGGACTGAATTGCACATCCAACTTGGAATGGCACATCCAAACCAGGGACGGATCCTCACACCAAACACCCCATAAAAGCTGCTGAAAACAGCCAGAAATATCTCAATTTCTTACCAGTGGGGTCTCTGCCTCAGTTTCCATTTGTATAACAGCACGGGGAATAACATCAACCACCTCTGGAAAATACAGATAATAAAAACCCTGAGGTATCAGAGCAAAAATTAGTATTTAAATTAATTCATCCCAAAAGGGTGCAGGGTACTGTTGGACTTAAATGTGAATTATTCACTCAGTTTAGGAGCAAGAAGTGAAAAATATTTTCCTCCCTGCACAGATTAATTTTTTTGATTCTGTTTTATTTGATCAGAACAGATTTTGCTTGGAAAATAAACATGGGAGTTTAGATTCAGTCTGTTCGTACTCTCTGTCCTCATTAAGGACTAATTGCTGCTGTTTATCTGGCCAACATTTTTCATTAAGACAAGCCTTCCAAAACCCTTCTTTTCTTCTTTAAATCAAGCCAGCATTTGTTGAAATAAATGGAGCAGCTTCAGTTCTATTTCTGATTAATTTATATTTAATCCCACGACTAAACCAAAATTCTCTGCTCAAAGGACGGCAAATTTCCAGGAGGAAGTTTAATGCATTTCTACACAGGGAAGGGTTTGTCTCCCTCCTAACAAACCCAGAGCACAGTTGCTGAAGCTCTTCAGAGAAGCACAGGGTTTTGGCCAATATATTTTTGGCTGGACAAGGCTTGGAGCAACCTGGTCTAGTGGAAGGTGTCCCTCCCAACTCAGGCCATTTTGGGATTCCATGATCCAAACCCACATTTTTTTCCACCTTGCTGGGGGTTTGTGGCACAAAAAACATCGAGGCCCAAGGGCAGGAAGAGCCTTTTCTCACTCTTTGCAGACAAACATCAGCCACACTCCCAACCACCATTTCCTGCTGGGAGAGAAATTTGCCCAAATCCCGTCACCTCCCTCCACTTGCAGCTCCTGGAGGGCTTCAGGCTCTTCTGGGATGAGCCTTTGATTTCATTTCCACAGTCAACACCGAGCTGAAATGGTGCAATAAGACATAACAACCCCTGAACTTCACCCAGTTTGGGAGGGCCTGGAGCTGTGGAGGCTCAAAGGTGTCAGGGTGTGATTCAATCCCACCTTTTCCCTCCCTCCTTCTTTGTTATAACTCAATAATGGATAAGACAGGAAGGGATTTAGGTGGCTCTTACACTGTCCATTATTCATGACCTTATTGGATAGAGGGTTACACAACTCCACAGCCTTGGCAAGCTCAAAAGACAATCATAAAATACAATAAACTCTGGAAAGTGCTCTTGCTATCTTACAACCCAAGGCACTGTACAAATCAGATTGGAGGGATAAGGTCCATCCTGCCTTTATGAGGAGAAAGGGCAGAAAACCAGGCCTAAAATAAGAATTACTAATCTACACCTATCTGCAACAACGATTGGGAGGGGTTTTAAAATATATTTCAAGTCTTTTACACCTCCCACTCATTTTTCTTTAAATTTATAGTCCAGGGGAAAATTAGGAACCTGTGATCACCAGGATGAGGTTGCACAAACACATGGACAGTGTGAAGCATCTCCCCAAAAAAACTGCTCAAAGCTGGCACCACTCCCAGGTGTAAGAATGAATTCTTCAAAAATTGTCAGTCAACTCACAAAGGGCAGAACAGGGCAGAGAGGAAGGTGGTGGAGGTGTTAACTAGAAAAAATAGCTTTATTGAGCTGGCCTCTTTATAGAAAAAATGACACCTCAAGGACAGCAGGCCCGAGAAGGGCTTTTTTCATTCAAGTCTTAATTGGCTTTGAAACCTGGAACTTTGAATGTCCTTGAGAAGGATTTCAGTGTTTTCATGGCACCATGATCAGCGGGACCATCAGGAAAGGCCAAAGCAATTGTGAAGGCTTAAACATTCAGAGAAGGTCAGAAATGTTCTTTGTTGCCCAGAGAAGCTGTGGCTGCCCCTGGATCCCTGGGAGTGTCCAAGGCCACGTTGGACTGGGCTTGGAGCAACCTGGGCTGGTGGGAGGTGTCCCTTCCCACCCAAACCATTCTGAGATTCCATGACAAGAGGCTCCTCTTTGTTGCACTGCACCATCCCCAGAGCTGTGAAGTTGTTGCAGACTGTTCTGCACCAAGGGACTGCACTGGGATGGGGGAACACGACCAATGTGCCAGAAATACCCTCAGCCCCATTTGCCACCCCAGGAAATAACTTGAGTCAGGGTTAGTCCCATAATTTCACCTTTAGGAGCAGGTTCAGAAATGAATTTGATAAATCAGAGCTCTAACTCCAGATTTAGGACTTGGAGCAAAGCACTGGCAAAACACACCCAGCTGAGCAAACTGGGCTAGTGGAAGGTGTCAGTGGAACTGGATCTGCTTTAAGGCCCCTTCCAATCCAAACCATTGTGGGATTTTCCGGGATTCATGAAAGCTGCATGTCCAAAACAGACCCCAGCCCTCAGCCCACCAGTCCCTGACATGTCTCCTGAAGGGGCCTTTTAACCAAACAAGCCTGGAGTCATTTTTGTGAGGGCAGAAAACAGAACACACCTCCATCACTTCTCATTTGCCACCTCAGAGGGCTCAATTTCTGCTCTGGAACCCCATTTCCAGCAAAGCAAAACCCACAGAGCCCAGGGTGTTTTCCAAGACACCTGCAGAGCTGAAAAAAAAGAGACATATTTTGGATAAATATACTTTTCTTTCCAATTTCACAGAATGAGGCTGAGGCAGAGCTTGCACAAACCAGACTGGATTTGAAAAGGATCTTTATCCGCACGCTCCGGTGTCAGAGACTGAAATGGGAATAAAACCAGGAGCAGAGCAGGAGGTTTTCACTGCACTCCCAGGATCTGATGGATATTGCAGCTCTATGACAGACATTGCTGAGAAATATGTGTAAATACAACTTAGTGTTGCACTGAGAAAGGAGCTGAGCAGGAACAAAGCCCCAGTGCACCCTGAGAGCTGCAGTGCACGTGGGACTGCACCACGGAGAGCAGTTCAGAGATGCATGTTTATTGCTGTCACTGGATAAATTATGTCTGGGGAGCAAAAAAGGCAGAATTGGAGACTTTGTAATAAAGCAGCATTTTGCCCTGGCTGTTTTATTACCTTCGGAGGAGAATAAAAGCACAGAGCCGTGTTTGATTTTCCCTATTAGGATTTGACTTCCTTTGCCTTGTTAAAAACCTGGAAATCTCTGAAATCAATCATTACATCGAAGAATTATTCCCTTCCTAGGGTGATTTCCTTGTAATGCTGTTCCCAAACATGCCTCCCATGGCTGGCTGAAGGAACAGCCCATGCTGATGTTCCTGCTGTCCTGTTTAAATGGCAACGTGGTCCTTGGCCTGAGCTCCTTGAAGTCACCAAGTCAACAATAAACAGCAGATCAAGCAGTGGAACCTCCTCACAGACTCCTCCTTGCACCTCTGCTGAAATCCTTTCCAGGAGTTTTAGCAAGCTTAGCCAATATATTTAAATCCAAATTCAAGTCTGGCTTGGCTCTTCTGCTCACCTTCAGAACAGAGAGTGTCCATCCCACATCCCTTGTAGGGATATTTACTGCCAGGTAAAACTTTCCCAGCCCTTCAAAATCACTTGGCATCATCTGAGGTAACTTTTTCCCACTATTTATTTGACATTTAGAACGCAGGGAGGTGCATCTGCCCCCAGAGCTGTTCACAGGCTCTCCAGGCAGCTGAGCTCATTCAGAAGAACACTGATGGTGGTGGGTGCAAGAGGGACAATGGAGAAGTTAAAAGTGTCCAAGAACAAACAATGGAACTCCATTTCTTGCCTTCAGCTAATGAAGGGCTTTGAAACAAGGTCATCACGAAAAAATCAGGGACTACTGAACAGAACCAACCACCTTTCTGGGCCATCAACCATTTCTGATTAATGAGGCACAAACCTTGGGCTCATCTTCTGTGGGAACACATTGAAAATTGGCTTCAGAGGGGACAAAGCTCAGAGCAGAACTCCCATGCAGTAAGTTTTGCTCCACTCTTCTGTAGCCATGTATTGAACCCTCAAGGTTGCAAAAGTCCTCTCAGAACAATGAGTACAACCCCAGCACTGCCAAAGCCACATCTAAACACGTCCCCAGGTGCCACATCCACATGGATTTTACACCCCTCCAGGCACTGGGACTCCACCACTGCCCTGGGCAGCTGTTCCAATGACTGGCCACCCTTCCAGGGACAAAACTGTTCCACAGTGGCAGGAGGGAGGAGGAATCAATCACCAGCCCCCAGAGCTGTGACATGTTTGCAGACAGCACAGCAAGAGCCGATCAATTTACCTGCAACCTCTTGGTTGAGATGCTCAGACTCACAAAAAAAAGAGCTGAGAAGGGACTTTTATTACAGCATAAAATAATAGGAGAGGGCAGAGCTGTCAGTTGTACACAACTTTCAGCTGGTAAATCCAAATTTCAAACCCTGGATGGCTGCTGGCAGGAGCGTTTTGTGCAGCAGATCAGGGCCTGTCGGCCTGTCACACGTTCAGCTCTCAACTGTCTTCCTCTCATTTTTAAGCCTTTAAAGTGCCTACTTTGCATTGTTCCTTTCATCTTTAACCTTGGGAAGATGTGTCTTCTGGCACATTGCAGAGATGTAGAGCTGGTGACAGAGAGCAGAGAAACTCCCCCTGCCCCCAACACCCCGCCCAGCTCCAGCCCCACAGCCATGGAGATGTGTGGGACAAGGGTGGGATGACCCCATGTGCTGCCAAAGTCCCCCTTCACACCCATCACGGTCGGGGAGGAAGGTTCCAGCAAGCCCAGCAGTCCCTGCCTTCATCCAAACCCAAATATTCAGTGTTCCCAGGGAGTGAAGGGGGTGGGGCCAGGCCTGGATGAGCTGTAAGGCCCCTTCCCACCCAAACCATTCCATGATGATGATTCTGAGACAGGCAACCTAGAAATAACTCCTTTACTTGCTGCCAGCTCCTACAGCAAAGAGCAGTTTGTATTGCTGTGGGATTGTGGGTTATGTTTTGGTTGTGGGACGTTTCTGACTTTGTGCAAACAAAACCCTAAGGAAAGGAATATTGACCCCAAGCCATCCCACGCCCCAGTGAGATGTGGAGAACACACAAATGGCAGTGACACAGAGCCCCTCAAGTGGATCACACTGTGCAATTTGGTTTTGTTGTTAATCAGGAGCAGGACAGACATGATTAACAATTGCATTGTGAACACTGTATGCTTGGCTAAACTTTGAAGGAAAAGGGAAGATAATCCCAGGATGAATGGGCTGTCTGGATGAGAGGCATGAGGAGGGAAGACTGAGCAGTACCTGGGAAAGGTATTTCTGGCAGTGGAAGATCCCAACCACCAACTCCAATGAGGCCCCAGACTCAAATGGAGGGAAGAGCTGCCCCTGTGCACTAATCAGCATGAGAAGTGAGAGATACAACCAGCAAATAGGGGCTTGAGTAGTAATTAACAGTAAAGTGATGTAACCAATCAATGTTGATACCTTTGCTAAAACATATAAATAAAGTTCTGATGATCAGGGAGCAGCTTTTTGGGGGTTACCACCCAGCTCCCTACTTTGTGCAAACTGGAACAGAATCCAGACAAGCTCTCCTGGGTGTAGGAATTGGTGCTGTGCCCCATGGAATGAGCCTGTTTGGGACAACAGCAGGAGGGTGCATCTCACCCTGTGGTCACCCAGCCTGCAGCTCCCTTGGTCAGGAGCTGGAAGCAGCTCCAGAGCAGCTCAGAGTCTTCAGCCCCAAGTGCACAGGGGGAAGCACTGAAACACAAACCAGCAGCAGCTCAGATGAGGCAGGGCTTGTTTGGCTGTTTTCAGTCTCACAGAGCACTTTGAATCCCCCCAGGGTTCAGCAAAACACACCTGTGGTCCTTCAAACCACATCCCATCAGCAGCAGCGACCCCGGCCAGCCCTGGCAGCAGCACCCACCTCTGGGTCCCCCCACACCCCAGCAGCTGCTCCTGGCCCAGCCAAGGGACAGCTTTGGAAGCCACAATGTAAGGAAGGTATTCAACCACCAGAGAGTGTCCAAAGGAGGGCAGAGAAAATGGGGAAGGGCCTTGATTTGAAGCCGTGTGAGGACACTGAGGGCACTTGGTGTGTTCAGCTGGAGCAGAGGAGACTGAGGGCAGAGCTCAGTGCAGTTCCAGTGTCCTGGGCAGGGGCAGAGGAGGGGCAGGACTGAGCTCTGCTCTGGGGGCACCAGGGACAGCACCCAGGGAAGGGCTGGAGCTGTGTCAGGGCAGGGTCAGGTTGGATCTCAGGGAAAGGTTCTTCCCCCAGAGGGTGCTTGGCACTGCCCAGGCTCCCCAGGGCAGTGGGCACAGCCCCAAGGCTGCCAGAGCTCCAGGAGGGTTTGGATGATCCTCTGGGGCACAGGTGGGACTCCTGGGGATGGGCCTGTGCAGGGCTGAGGGTTGGACTGGATAGTTCTTATGGGTCCCTTCCAGCTCAGGATATTCTGTGATCAACCCTCCCTGGTTGCCAACATGCCTCTTCAAGTGGCATCAAAGCACCAGCTCTCAGCCCTGAGACCACTGACTGACTCTGCAGCTCACCCAGGGACAGACACTGAGCACCCCCAGTTCCTCCCTGCACCCCACCCAGCCCTGCAGCCACCCAAGAGCAAGAGCAGGGCTCAGTTTGGTCTCCTTTGTATCTGAACAGCCCTTTCCCATTTGGTAATTTAGTTTGTGGATTGAGATATCACTTCTCCACACAGCAGAGGCCTTGGGGAAACTTTGCTATTATCAGAAATTATTCAAAAGAAATAAACCTGCTTAACCTGTATTATTAACATTTATCTCTAAGGAGAAAAGAAGGATATAATGTAGAAGTCCATGCCTTGAAGTCCTTTCCTGCAAGGACACTTGGACACTGTTGTTTTGGAAACACACTCTAAAGAGAATATTTCAAGTTAATACCAACAGAAGATAAAGCCCAGCTTGAAAGGCAAAGCAGGACAGGCTCTGCTCCCTCCTGTGCAGTGATAAGTCACTCACCACCACTATTCCTTCATCCCTCACCATTTCTTGGGTAATTTGAACCACTCCAGAATTTCAGATAAATCCCTGATGCCTTGAGAGAGTCTTCTCTTTCCTCACTCTCTCCCTTTAATGTTCCCAGGAACCTCAGAATACAACCCCAGGGTTAGGACCAGAAAAATAGGAGTAAAATTACTATGATCAGTAATTCCACCCCCTGCCATGGGCAGGGACACCTCCCACCAGCCCAGGGTGCTCCAAGCCCCATCCAACCTGGCCTTGGACACTTCCAGGGATCCAGGGCCTCCCCACTCATGGTGAAAGCCTTTTCTTATATCTCAGAACATTAAACTGCAGAATGTTCATTGAATCAATCACAGTTCTTATCTCAGTCAATTGAGCATTTTAATTGCAGATCCACAAACCCCCCAGTATTCCCCACTATTTCATTCAGAGCCCCCAGAAATGATCATTCCCCCATATTTTTGTTTCAGAGACTACACTGCAACTTATGTTTGGAAAGTGAATTTCTTCAGAGCTGTTTTATAACAAAATTTCTCTGACAAGTTGTCCATCAAACACTTTTGGCTGCAGTGCCAGGAGTCACAGCAACCCAGAGCTCCTGACCTGTGTGTGTTTGTTTCTGAGACCTGTCAACCAGCAACCAGCTCCTTTGATTGTCTATAAAAACGTCTTTTAGGAAAGCAAATATTTTTCTGGAAGAGGCTTTTTTAATCAAGACCTGGCATATACATGCTTCCTCCTTCCTCCCCATCATTTCTCAGCTTTGATTGTGTTCTCTCAAAATTAGTTGAATCAGGGAATGTCAAAACAAACAACAAACAACTGAATTCTAAATTCAGCATCCAGCAACACATCCTGGGTGATTTGTGCTGTGAAGGAAAGGCAAAACCCCTTTTAAATGTAACACAATGATAAGTTTTCTTAACCTGGACTGGGTGGGATCAGATAAAATGGTCCTGGTAGAGTTTTGTTCACCAGGAAATCTGTTCTGATAACCCTCAAGAAATCCCGAGCAGAGATGAGCTGAAGACAAAGGGCATTAAGTGTTCAAGTGACTTACCTGAGTTTAAAAATAAAGCTCAAGTAAAAAAAGCTTTGAGGAGGTGCCTCCCTTTTAATTAGCAAGAGGTAAAGGTGACTTATTAATCACAGAATCACAGAGTGGTTTGGGTTGGAAGGGACATGAAAACCCATCCCATTCCAGCCCCTGCCATGGGCAGGGACACCCTCCACTGTCCCAGGTTGCTCCAAGCCCCATCCAACTTGCTCTTGATACAAGAGTCTGGTTTTTAGGTGTGAAACTCTGAGGGCTGGGGCTCATCACCACATTTATTGTAGCCTAGTGATAGGAGAATTATATATATGTATATAAATATGTACATACACACACACAAGCTCCCAGGAACACTGAGATAATAATGAATATCACAAGCTAAACTTAAATGTGAAGGAAGTGACAGCTGTATTTTCCTCTTGATTGGTTTGGAAGCTTTTAGTGTGAAATCAGGTCTGATTATGATGAATACACCCAAACCCCTGTGAAGCTGATGCCAATCTCTGTGCAGGTCCCAGGGAATCCAGGAGCAGATCTGTGTGAGAGTCACCACCCTGAAAGGTTCCCATTTTCCACACACAGATCACCCTTTCCTTCATTCCTATCCAGCCTAAAAGAACTGCAAGGAAGAGGGATGGGGGATTAGCTTTACAGCCAGGGTATTTCATCAGGGGAGCCCCCAGCGCTTCACGAGCATCTCTGCCTGTCAGGGAAATCGAGGATATTATTAAAAAGTCACAAAATTGAGGAGTTGTTCCTCCCCAGAGCAGCTGCTGCTGCAGTTCCTGTAATCTCTGGGCTCATCAGGGCTGAGCAGAGCAGTGGGAGATCACTCCAAAGGCTCCTTCCTAATCAGCTCCCCAAGACTCATTCGCAGAGATTTTCCCTCTTGGTAACGATAGGAAATGCCACCTCTTTCAGCAGAGCCTTCTCAGGGCCAAAACAACAACTAAAATGCCAAATTCTGAAGCTGTAAAAGTTCATGGCAATCAAAGTTGGGCTTCATTACCTCTGAAAGGAACTCTGGACTCAGACATTTCGTTATCAGCAGCTAAAAGTGAAGGAGCAGCCCATGGACGAGCTGTCGTGGGAACTCAGAGGTGACCCCAAAGCTCAATATCCACGTCTGGAGTAGAATCATGGGATGATTAGGGATGGAAGGAACCTTTTTTTGGGACATATATGACAAAGCTAAAGAGATTTTTAGAGTTCTGTCAGCCAGTTTTAAACAGGTTTAACTTAAACCTAAATTGTTTAGGCACTACCCCACCTGCAATGACAGCACAACCTGTGCCAGAAGGCTTTGGGAAAGATTAAGGTACAGAAGCACTTGGGAAAAGGTCTTATTTCCAACAGTTTGGATATAAACAAGGATATAATAAGGACTTAAAGAAAAATAAGCACATAATAAGGACAATTAGTAATTAAAGAAATAAGGGCAAAGTAGACCAGGATCAACTAAATGAGCCCAAGGTCACTGGAGAGCAGGAGTTGCAGAAATCAAGGAGTCCTGGTCCTACCAAAAGCAGGGTCAAAGGTCACCTTCCCAGCCTGGAGAATCCCACCCCACCTTCCTCTCCCTGGGGCTTCAATGCTCCAATTCAATTAGACCAGCAGGAAATGGTTATTCTGGAGCCTGGGAGATGCAGGAATTTAAAAAAAAAATAATAATTAAGTGTCTTGATGTTGTGAACATTTTCTTAGGAGACAAAAATAAAAAGCTTTCTAGAAACAGCCACTGGGGAATCCAAAACATTTCCAAACAAGATTTACCAAACACTGGGAGAACAAGAATTCTATAGCTCAGTGAATTGTATCCTCCAGTATTTTACAAGACCATTCTGCTTGTATTTCAGTACAAGAATCAGCCTGGAACTGCTCAACCTCTGCACTGAAAGGTGTCATTAGAGTCATCCAGCAAAGCAATTTACCTCCTGGAACACCTAATGAGGCAACTCTGCATTTTGGATGGGAGTGGAGAGCTCAGCTCCCTGATTATTCCCCACAACCTGCCCCAGCTCCAGCAGAGCCCTGGCAACAGGGCCCAGCCTGGTTCCTGGAGCCCACAGGGGCATTTGCACAAGGGCAAAGCCTGAAGAAATTCTTATTTTATTGGCATCGTTGTCCCTATCCAAGGAAACCTCCATCCAAGGGCTGAAGCCTCCTTGTCCATGGGCTCTCCCAGGTTTACAGAGCACTGAAGGCCTCACATTATCCATGCCAGTAAAATAAACTGCACTATCCTTACATATCAAATGTCACCGTGGCCTCAGCTCTGTGATCTTTGTCTCTTCCACCGAGGCAACAACCCAATTAAATATCTTTGTTCCTCCCACAGTGGAGCCAATCCCAGGTTTCCCAACAAATTTCAAGTGCAGAATAATAAGCTGCCTTTTATGATGATAAAACCAGGCTGAGAAAACAAACCTGTCCTTTACAGCTACAGGTCCTGAGCTCCTCCATTGCTTCTTCTCAACTGGCTTTTATTAAATCCATCACAATGTGTTGGATTAAAAATAGGGAAACCTGGAGCACAGAGAAGGGGGTGATGTGAATTGTTCCTTTTTCCTCAGTGCTTGTGGAAAACCAACTTTAAGAGTTCCTCTCCTGCATTTTTATGTAGCTGAACATTTCCCAGGTTTTATTAGAAAGACTTTTTATTAGGTGAAGGACACATCCCCATCCCAGATGTTTCTCCCAGTGTGGTTAATTGATATATTACTAATTCTGGCTGAAGCCAATATAGTTCTATAAATTTTGGGGGGAAATTGAGTTGATATATTAAATTATTTCCAGCTCCACCTGCATCCCATGGGAACCCCATCCCCACTGCCAGAGGTGCAGATATCACACCAATACACATTTTATCCTCACTGAGCCATAGGAAGGATCTTCTCCCTTAAATCCCCGTTTCCTACTATCACTGTGAGCCAGAGAGAGTAAATTCAGGCTGTGCCCATTATTTACAGGCCTTGTTCCATTCAGAGAGAAAAACACTTGGTTCAGCTACAGCTTAGAGAGAGACTTAATGGAAAACAACATATTTTACCACCCTAATTCTGAAAGTTATGATTTATCCTGCAATTCCTTAGTCTACAGTGAGCCTGGCTCTGTTTTACTGGGCTGAGTGCAGCTGAGAAAGTACAACTACCCACAGATAAATTCTCTGGAATTTCAGAGCTAATTCTGACTAAATAAGGCATTTGAAGCCAAATTAAGGCTGAGCTATAAAACTTCAGATGCTACTTGTGCTCCTAGGGATTTTCCAGTAATTGAAGACGACACACAAAGCTGATTTATAAGGATTGCAATGTGTCTCACCAGCAGAAAATGAGGGGTTTGTGAACAGATCCACCAAGTGAAACATCTGTCCTGGAGCAGTGGGTGAGGATTTAGCAGCGGAGCTGGAAGGTGCTGGGATCCTGCTCCCACTGGGAATCCTCCCTCAGACTTCCATAAATGTGCTCTCAACCAGTTCTAAGGCAAGGAGTCCCAGCTTCCCAAATCAAGCCAAGAAAAAACATGGAAATTGGAGATGGATTTACATCATTCCAAGTAAAACCAGCTCAAACTGAAGGTCCTTTTTGGCACCTTGGACTTGGCAGCTCAGCCTCACCCACTGGATGTTCTCCCACATCCCTATTTTCAGCCTGTGGATGCAATTAGTGAGGAAGTGCCACACTTGCCTTAATTGCACTCCCTGTGCCCACTCCTGCTTCCTCCCTGGCAGCACAGCAGGAGCTGTGTCCCCTCCCTGGGATGCCCATAGTTAAAATCCCATTTGCCAGGCACTGACACCCATTTTTATTTGTGTCTTATTTTGAATAACTGGGCCTGTGGCTGATGCCCAGCTCTTCTCCCAGTATCCACCAGCTCCCAGCAGCCAAGGAGTCCAGGACTGGGAGTTTCCTCCTGACCTGCCCTCTGAGTAAACTTTAATGTGGCTTCTTCCCTGGAAAATAAGCTCTTGTAAGAAAACCTCACTAATTTCCCCCTGTAACTCTCAGCACAAATTCCAATCAGCCTGAGGGGTGAGAGGCAAAGCAGGTTTTAATGACCTGGGAGCAATCCCTAAAGCAATTTGGCCAAACCTCATCCACAAGTCAGAGCAGCTGAGCCTTCACTGGGGGGGTTTAACAAGCCAGGATGGAACTGAGGACAGGGAAAGGCATCATCCCCTGCTGTTTCCAAGGGATATTTCAATGGGGAAGTAAGAGAGAGTTTCTGGAGAAGCACAGGAAGGCTTCAAGTAGAATCCCCAAATGGTTTGGGTTGGAAGGGACCTTAAAGCTCATCCAGTGCCAGCCCCTGCCATGGGCAGGGACACCTTCCACTTGCTTCAACCTGGCCTTGGACACTTCCAGGGATCCAGGGGCAGCCACAGCTTCTCTGCCCAACCTGGGCCAGGGCCTCCCCACCCTCCCAGCCAGCAATTCCTTCCCAATCTCCCATCTCTCCCTGCCCTCTGGCAGTGGGAAGCCATTCCCTGTGTCCTGTCCCTCCATCCCTTGTCCCCAGTCCCTCTCCAGCTCTCCTGGAGCCCCTTCAGGCCCTGCAAGGGGCTCTCAGGTCTCCCTGGAGCTTCTCTTCTCCAGGGGAACCCCCCCAGCTCTCCCAGCCTGTCAATAAAGGACAAATGCAGAACAGCAGCAATCATGAACTTCCCAGAGTAAGGTCCCTGTGGTTTCCAGTGCAGTGAATTTACACTTTGCCTTCATCCCTCTCCAGATGGATTTATTTCTTTCCCTGCTCTCTTCCTTTGGGGTTTGTTGAGCTTGTTTCCTGGGCCAGTAATATTCAGTCCATTTAAGCAGCTCACAGGTCACCAGACTTCCATTATCACCCCTTCCTTACTTCCTGCTCTTCCCAAATCAGTTTTCATCAGGGATAATGTGTCTGCCTGCAATGGAAGCACTCTTCCCATTACTTGTTCCCAGAAAGTAGCCAAAACACCTGCAGCTGCAGATGGGTTTTTAAAAGAGGCAAATCAAATGTTGTCTCAGCCAGAAGGCTGCTCAATTAACTTTTCCTGCTGGGAATTGCTGGACCTGGGGCTGGGCTGCTGGGGAGCCTTTCTTAGAGCCAGTTCTAAATAGGTGAGAGCTTTGGTGACAGCAGAACTTACCAGAACATGAGGAGCAGCAGCAAAGCACTGAAAGTTTAATATTGAATCATGGGAAACTCTTATCTTTTTAGCTAATTCTCTGATAAAATCATGAGCAAACTGAGTTTGAGCCTAATTGTGGCTTTAAACACAGTATTTTCATTCTGAATTATTTAAACCCTTCTGCAGAGTGATGGAGGGGGTGTTGTCACCAGTTTTAACTGAGGGCTGTAGCTGGCACTGTCTGAACCCAGTGTGTGAGCACAACAGCAGCTTTATCTCAGGATCACTTGTCACAGTCCTGATCAACTTGGAACAAATAACTGCCCTACACTGCTCATACTTCAATATTTCATCGCTCTCCAGATCTCCCCCATTTACTTTTTTTTGACTGGGATTTAATTTTATTGAAATCACTGTCTGGAACTCCGAGAACTCCACAACCCCCTTCTTGTGTGTCCAGTCCAGTGACTGGCACCAGTTCCTCCCAGAGCAATCCCTGGGTTTTGAGGGTCACAGGATGGGGCTGATCATTACTCCCCATGGAAAGCAAATTATCTTGACCATTAAGCTGAGAAAGTTCATTTGCAGCAACAAAAAACCACACCAAGGCTTTGCCTCTTATAAGAGAAAGTGTTTCCTTGAGGGTGTTAAAGAGCTGCAAACTAGGAAGGGGTGAGCCTGTTTTACAGAAGAATTAACCTGAGGGTTTATTTCCACCCCCCATTTTAAATAACAGGCTTGGATCACTCAGATCCCACTGGCACCCAAACATTCCACTTCATTTCTGGTGACAGGGATACCCAGGGCAGCATCACCCACACAGGAAACAGCACAAGGTAACCAAGGTGCTCCAGGGTCCAACACCACCCAGGGCTTTTTCCATCCCCATTCCCACAAAAAGCCATCCCAGCTGGACATGGGATCACCCAGCTGATCCCTCAGGGCAGAGAGATCCAGAGGCCATCCTCTGCCTCAAAACTATCCTACAAACCAGCCCCAGTCCCTGTGGCACTGGAATGTTCCATCCCTCACCCAGCCTGAGCTCCTCCAGGTACCAGAGGACTCATCCCAGATATTCCCCTGCTCAGCTCTCTCCCCCCTCAGACTAAATCAAAAATCCATGACTTATTCCTGGTATTTATTTTTCATCTTCTGTTTTGTCATAAAATAAATTCCACCTCAGACTCAAATGCATTTCAAAGCTTTGCATCTTCAGGGGAATGGGGGAGATTAAGTGGTTTTTTTTCCTGGGAAAAATACCTAAAAATTGCTGAAGAATTCAATTAACTTGGACAACTTCCTGTCATTGGAGATGACTGAAAAGATTAAAATAAATGCATATAAAGACATGTGACTGAGGAAAGGTTTCTCCCAGTGCTTGGAGCACACAATAAATCATCCTTTAATTGCCATAAAGCACAAAGAGATAGTGGCAAAGCAGATTTACCTGGTTTCTGGAATTTTCCAGAGTGGTTTCTCTGCCCTGTGCACCACCCAAGCCCATAATATTCCATGGCCAGAGCCACCTCCACCCCAGGTTGTGCTGCTCTCAGCAGGAACCTCCCAGCAGAGACTGCCCTGCCTCATGTTTTTATATCAACTGAAAAATTCCACCAAAAACCTTTTTCAGGCAGAATTCCTAAAGCCAGCTCTGCTCTGACCCCAGAACAGCCTGTTCTCCTCCCTGTTCACTTGTTCCTTGGATTCAAATCTTGCTTTACTGCTCCACAAAAAGAATTCCTGAGGAGATCCAGGAGCAGGGCCCCATCCTGGAGCAAAACCACACACAGGGAATTACAGAATTCACATTTCTCCAGGTTTTTAACTGTTTCCAATACACAGATTCATTTGTTTCCACAGCCCATTTATCCCTGGGCCTTTCCAGGTGCTAAAGGGCCAGCAGACACTAAGGAGAGTTCAACTAAGAACAATTAATTCCCAGCTTCTGTCATAACCCAAGTTTTGTGCCCACAGAGCACAAGAGGGAAAAGCAGCAATTCCTCAGAGAGGAACAACTTCCCTACAGATATTTCTACATAAGTCATTTACAAAGTTACCCTAAATTGAAAATCATGGAATATCCTCAGTTGGGAGGGTCCCACAAGGGGTCAGGTCCAACTCCTGACCCTGCACAGGACACCCTAAAAAAATCCCACCCCGGGTCTGAGTGTTGTCCAAGCACTCGAACCCCAGCAGGAAAAACTGGGCAGGTTTTAGCTAAAGCTGTTGGTCCACAAGATTCAGACCCAGCCAGATTACACCAGGCAGAGCCTGTGGATTAATTGACACAATTCCCAACACTTTCCTTCGGTCGTGGAAGGATCTGTTGGGAGAAGAGTAACCTCATCTTCCTCTCCTGCATCCAGATGTTCTTCATGTGCTTCCCAGGGCTCCTCCAAGGGCCTCCAGAGCCCAGTCCCTGGGATAACACACCCAAGAGTGGAACAGGCAGCAGGAAAGTTGGAAAACAGAGATGGACCACTAAAGAAATGGCTGATTCCAAGGTTGAGTTGATTATAAACATTTAAGAGCACCCACAGCCTCTCTCCCACCCCATTTTCTGGGAGCACACATCCCCGAGTTCAGAGCATGAATTCCCTGGACAGGGAATTCAATGTTCCATCCACAGCATTCCAGCTCCTCTGCTCCCCCCTCCCAAGTTCTGAGCAGAGCTGAGAGGAGGGAACAAAGCTCCTGGGAATGCCACGAGTGAGGTTTGTCTGGGAGCCCGGGCTGACTTACATGTGCTCATTAAAACATAAAAATAAGAGCTGCTTGTTCCCCACCACGTCTGAGGGGGTGGATTGAGCACCACATCCCCTCAGTCACGGAGAACTGACAGCACCAAGGCTCCAAACATCCATCTCAAATTACTTTGTGAATCATTTTCCCCTTCTGGGAAAGAAAAGGAGAAAATAAGCAGCAGCTCCACAGTTCTGTTTCTTTTTTATCATTTCACCATTGCCACCTGCTGTGGGATATTTTATGCTCCATTTCTTCCACTTGTGCTGTTTCCAGGTGGGGAAAGGAAGTCATTTATTTTGTGCAGGTATGGAAGGGGTTTGGCTGTTATTCTGTGGGGATGGATGTCCATGGAATGGGAAGAATGGGCACGAGGGACAGCAACCCCATGGGCACAATGAGCTCTGAGGAGGCTGGAAAAATTCTCACTTCATTTCACTCTAAACCAGGGATATTTTGCTTTAGCATTTCAGGAAAACAGTGTGAAAGAATGAGAGTTATGTGAACCGAGCAGAAAACAAGCTTCCCCAGGAACCTGCTGTTCCAAAAGTGGCTTTAAAAGCTGTGAGCAGCTCAATAGGCTCCTTTAACCCAGAACCAACTGCACCTATGGATTCATTTCCCCCTTTTTTTTTGTGGGAGCAAGGCTGGCAGTTGCAGGTTTCTCCTGCAGTTACACACAGCAAAGCTCCAGAGCTGCTCTGACCCCCCTTCCCTTCCAGCCCCAGTGATGAATCTGATGCCTGAAGCCCAATTTTCTCCCTTTTTTTTTGGCTTCCTACCAAGCCAAACCCCAGAAATCCTGTCACTCCCTCCATAACCTCACAAGAGTTATTGCAGCAGCTGCTCAGCTATTCCAGGACTCAGACAGAGCTCCTTCAAACCACACATCCATCTTCACAGGAAAAAACTAAGGATTTTTACCCTCCCCAAGCAGATATTGCCTCAAATATTCAGAGATGTATTTTATTTATCACTAATAAACAAGATGCTGCTGCTCAGCACCCTTCAGGTTGCCAAGAATAGAGGCAGGGGAGGTCCTGTGGCCCTGGGCTGACACAAAGCCATTCCCATTGCTCACATGAATGCTGGTGCCCCCAGGACACCCCACTCCACAGGTGGGATGCAGAGGGATGAAGGCTCAGCCTCAGCACCTCGTTTGGACAGAGCACAGAGGAGCTGCCACTGCTCTGAAGCCATTTAACCAAACCCAGAAGTAATTTAACTCCAGAAAGGACAGATTTTTCTCTCCACGCTTCACCAAGGACCACTTTGTTATAAAGCCCTTCCCATATTTCTCTGGAGACATCAGCATTCCAAGGAAGAGCAGACAGTTTTCCTGGTGTTCTCTCCAGTTTCTCCAACTCCTGGCTCTTGCAGAGCAGCAGCAAAAGAGAAGGGGAGCAAGAAAACTAATTTCCAATATCTTCATTGACACACCTGATGCTCCAACTCATCACCACCTTCTGCTTGCACCTGGATTTTGGCATATTTTTGCTACTCCTGCCTCAATAACCATCTTCACACAGTGGGAAGTATTAATTACTCGACTTTTCTTTCCTAGGTATGGGCCTGGTAACCCCAGAGCCCTGTTTTAGCTGTCTGGTACTATCATCACAGGCTTTTGAAGTGCCAGTTTTCCTGGATAAGCAGGGGGAGGAGTGTCCACACCAAACCTGGCCCTCAAAGCAAGAAATCCCAAACCCTTCATTCCATAGTCACTGAGGCTGGAAAACACCTCCACAGTCACCAAGTGCAGCCTTTGACCAAATCCCAGCACGCCCACTAAACCCAGCTCAGCCAGAACCAGCACAAGAAGAGGCTCTGGACAAGGCACTTCACCCTCAGAAATCCCTGTCAGTTCACTTAGGAGATAATCAGGGGTGTGAGTTCCTCTGCAGATGGGAATTCAGTGGAGCTGAAGGTCTGACATTCATCTTTTACAACAATTTAACTCCCAGTAGGTGAGAGCTAATGCTCCAAAATCAGAGCAGGGGAAGGCAGAGGCTTCACTGCCCAAATAGAGAAAGAAATGATGGCTTGAGATAACTCAGGTAGGGTGAAAAATTTAGATTATACAGGATTTGGCATACCCAGGATTTACAGAGCAAAACTCAGCCTCAGGAATGGATGTTTGCTGTTCCTCCTCCTTGCAACCACCTGCAATACATTGCACTGAGTGAAATGTTACAGTGTAAAACCCCTGGGACCGAGTTTGAACTTGCACCTCTAAGGAGAATCTTTTCTTTTGCACAATTCCATCATTTTTGGCACCCTCTGTGACCCAAAGTTTGCTAAACAATATCTGTCACACCTTCCCCTTGCTCTCCATAGCACTGCTGGGAACATTGAAAGGTCACTGGAGCTGTGGGTTAGAAGTGACACCATTCCACAGGCTCCTCTCCTTTGTCCTGGCTCTGGCATTTCTCCCATGGATTTTGCATTTTCTGCCCTTTTTTCTCCTTTGCTGGGGTAACTTTGTGTTCCTCCAAATCCCCGCCCCAGGGGTTCTCTCAGGGCTCTTTGGCACTGAAGGAGCAGCTTTGGAGGGGTCAAAAGGCCCATTTTGCAGAGCCACCAGAGAGCAAATCATCACTGAATCATCATCAAATCACCACCTCAATCCGTTCTCAGTCCTACATGGAAAGAAGATTTTAAAATCCAGGTGGTCACTGGAACCACATCATTGTCCTTCAGCCAAACCCACATTTTACTCTCACCTGTGGGCACAAACCCCTCTTACAGACCCTCTAACACACCCACCAGCCCTGCCACCTGCTTCCAACATTCCTTCTGTTCCCTGGTTTTGGAGTGTGGGTGATTTATGTTACAGGCAGAGGAAGGATAAATGCTCAGGGATCGTTTTCTGTGGCAGATAAAGGAGAAAAAACCCAAACAGAAATGAATTCAGTGCAGCAGGAACCAGGCTGGGGCATTTTCAGGAACTCAGAATAACACCTAGAGGAGGCTCCAGGGAGAGCTGAGAGCCCCTTGCAGGGCCTGAAGGGGCTCCAGGAGAGCTGGAGAGGGACTGGGGACAAGGGATGGAGGGACAGGACACAGGGAATGGCTTCCCACTGCCAGAGGGCAGGGACAGATGGGATACTGGGAAGGAATTGCTGGCTGGGAGGATGGGGAGGGACTGGAATAGATTTCCCAGAGAAGCTGTGGCTGCCCCTGGATCCCTGGAAGTGTCCAAGGCCAGGTTGGATGGGGCTTGGAGCAACCTGGGCTGGTGGAAGGTGTCCCTGCCCATGGCAGGAGGTGGCACTGGATGGATTTAAGGTCCCTCCCACCCAAACCAGTTTGAAATTCTGTAATTCTGTGATTTAATTTGATAAGAGAAACAAAACTGGGCAGTTTCCCATCACTGCCCAAATTCACAACCGATTATCCAGCTCAGCCTCTCTCTGCATAAAGTGGGCACAGCCATTTACCCCACAAGGGTCAGCACACCTCAAGGGACTATTTTAGTGTCAGGTATGTCTGTGTAAGAAACACTAACTTCTCCTTGGATGGGAAGTGAGGAAGAAAATATGAGTTTGGGATATGGATGAAGCAGAACAATAATTCTCATCCATTTTTCCTGCCTTGGGAAGTTCAGTTTGGCTCTGCTCTGGAACCTCTCCCTATTTCCAGTCTGTGCCATGCCACACCACCCCATTATTCCTGGGACATCCCAAAATCCCTGTCAGCGTGTGAGGAGTCCCACAGGACCCCAGTGGAGCAGACAGACCATCCCACTGTAGGTGTGTGACAGCAGCACCACATCAGCCACAGTTTCATGGCCTTCAGCTCATCACCCACAGAGACTTGGAAGCACAAATATGTTCCAGAGAGGGAACACAGTTCAGGATCCACCTTTGAAATCCTTGGAGATTTTGAGTAGCTTCCATCAAGACCAGAAACAAGCTCAGGAGGGGATGCTGCTGCACCACAGCTCTGTCAGGACATGCAGGACTTGATGCTGGGTTTCTGGGCAGCAGGAGCATCACAAATGGGAGTGGACACTGAATTCCTGGAACTGGAAGCCCACACAAATCCCACATCTCCAGCCATGAGCAGCCAGACTCCCTAGTTCTCTGCACCTTCCCTAACAGAAAGTAAAAAGGAAAAATCAGTCTGGTGTCACCTCCCAAATCCAAGGCAGAGATATTCAGCACAAGCAGGTGACACAGTGGTTTGTCACAGCAGGCTGGAGCCAGGCACAGCAGCTGGGTATCAAAAAGGGGCAGGCTAATTTTGCAGATGCTAATGAAGGATGTTTTTCTGCATGCTAAAGTGCAGTTAATGGGGAAAATCATCTCATGCTTCAGTGGGATAACAGAGCTCTAAGGGTGGGGAAGGAGATTTTATTCCTAATTCACTGGTTAAATGGTAATTGCTGGAAATGGGTAAATACAGACAATGGACACAGATCAGACTGGTTTGGGTGGGGAGAGATTTAAAGCTCATCCCATCCCACCCCCTGCCATGGGCAGGGACACCTTCCACCAGCCCAGGTGGTTCCAAGCCCCATCCAACCTGGCCTTGGACACTTCCAGGGATCCAGGGGCAGCCACAGCTTCTCTGGGCATCCTGTGCCAGGGCCTCCCCGCCCTCCCAGCCAGGAATTCCTTCCCAATATCCCATCTGTCCCTGCCCTCTGGCAGTGGGAAGCCATTCCCTGTGTCCTGTCCCTTCATCCTTGTAAGGATCCCATCTCTGCTCCTGCTCTGATCTTCCAGAACCTGCCAATCACTGACCACAACAGAAATCTAAACCTGAGCTGATTTATTTCAGGTACCTGCAAGTTCACAGATCTCTTTTCATCTGACAGATTCCATAGAAATTCAGAGACCTTTCAGGAATTAGTTCTACCTTCAACAAAACTACCAAGATGAAGATTCACCCTTGGTTTATTTTTGCTTAAAACCCAATAATTTGGTAAATGCACTCACACAAACTGCACCAGTTTGGGGTGTACAGGGGTTTGATCATCACAGCTACACACCCCCATCCCCTCTTCCAGCCCTCCTGTCTTCCCTTCCCTTGCCAAATCCCTGTTTCTCAGCCACATGGATGTTGGGATAACTTGGACAGCAGACCCAGGGGCACATTGAACAACAATAACCAGGAATAACCAGCAACAAGGAGCTCTGACCCTCCCAGGGCTGAGTGAGACAAGGAGGGAGCAAATTAAATGATTCCCACTGAGTTTCATGGGATTCCCAGTCTGAGGAAAGTTATCCCAATGCCATTCAAACAGCAACACTGCCTGTGCTGTGCCCCAGCAACCCATGAGAAATCAGACACTAATTCACACGGGGCTGTTCTCCAAGTATTTCAGCTTCCATGGTGGGAACTTCCTCAGGATTGGGGATAGAAAACCCCCAGTGGCCTGTTTGTCCCACAGACCTGGGAGTTGGGGGGGGGATGTTCTCAGTTCTCAGCAGGTTTGTGGCATTTTCCCTTCATTAAAACCACAATTTCCCCCCCAACCCTTTCCTCCTGCACAGGGGAAAAAGTTCATGGAGCCTCCCTGACCTGAAAACACACTGGCAACATCAAATATTTACCTTTGTGTTTGTGGAGTTTATCAAACAATAATCAAACAGTTATCAAGCAGTTACCCTTCCAAGGGAGGAAACACATCCATGAGCTACTTGGGGAGAGCAAACACCCACCTGCAGGAAAAACCACCCCATTTCTGAGCACCCCCCAGGAACAGGCTGTGCTGCTGAAGGCAAGAGCAAAGCTAAGTCCTTCTGAGCATTCCAGCTGCTGTGATCCAGCACTGAAACAACTGTTCACAACCCACCACCTCGTTTCACACTGCTTTGATGCTGTTTTGCCATCCAGCATTAGGTTGGTTTTGTTCTCCCTCACACAAAAAGCAGAAATCCTTAAGTTTTTAACAGGAAAAAAAATCTACAGAAGATTGATGACAGTTCTCACCCCATTCTGCTGGTAGGGGAATAATGGTCAAGACACACTTGGGATAAAAAATTCTAATTAACTTTGGAGATGATCACTTTCTGTTGTTTTTTTTCCTCATTAAAGCACTGAAAGCACTTGATTTTTACAGAAGATCACCATTATTACCAACCCAATCCCTCCTTGTAGATATTAACCCAAACATTAGGACCTGCAGGACATTTCCCATCCACCCTGGAGGTTCTTAACATTTCTTCCATGTCAGAAACAAAAGTACAATTAGGCTGGTGGTTCTGAAGGGCATTTGCATGAAACCCAGGCTCCAGTTCAGGGCTTTTAAATATTTCTTTCCCTTCATTCCCCATTTGAAGCCTCCACTCCCTGCGATATCACAGCTGGTTCCTGCAGAAATCAATGCCATGCCCCAGGCACAAACTTGCTGATGGGAAGCATCCAAGAGCAGTGGGAGCTTCAGACTGAATAATATTTGTATGACTGGCAACGTGTGGGGGTCCAGGGAAGCTCATGCCACCAAAAATTAGTTTTTCCTCAGGATAAAAAGGAAGGATGGAAATGTTGGAGGCTTTTTCAAAGCGCTGCTCAGATAAAGCCCAAATCCTCCTGCCTGGAGAGAAGAAATCAAAATATAATCATGCAAATATTCCTGTGAGAGGCAGGAAAAACAGCTCACAGCTGGAATGGAGCAAAGCCAGAGCCTGAAGAGCTACAGAAGAGCTGGAGAGGGACTTGGGAAAGGGATGGAGAGACAGGACAAGGGGGAATGGCTTCAAGCTGCCAGAGGGCAGGGTTAGGTGGGATATTGGGAAGGAATTCCTGGCTGGGAGGGTGGTGAGGCCCTGGCCCAGGTTGGGCAGAGAAGCTGTGGCTGCCCCTGGATCCCTGGAAGTGTCCAAGGCCAGGTTGGATGGGGCTTGGAGCAACTTGGGCTGGTGGAAGGTGTCCCTGCCCATGGCAGGGGGTGGGACTGGGGGGGCTTTAAGGTCCCTTCCAGCAAAACCATTTGGGGATTCCATGATTCTATTGACAGAGCAGATATTCCTATCCCAGGACAGTCACTCTGACAGAGCAAAAGACAAGCATTTCACCTCATGGAACAGGAAAAATCCTTTTTGCCACCCAGAAATGCACCCACCCTGTACAGTTCAACTGGTGCCTAATAAAACAGGCAAAACTCTGATTCCTGGGCCCTGCTGGCATTTAAACAACATTTCTGTAAATGTGAATTGGCAGCACACTCTAAGTTCCCTATTTTCCATTATGACTTTATGATTTTCCTTGGAATAATTTCATAGTCCCCAGTGAACTCCTGCATGAGGACACCCCATTCTGGGGCAATGAGTGAGGAATCCACCTCTGATTTTATCTTTGGGAACATCAAATCTCGTTTTATGTCTCTGGAACGGGCTGAGTGCGTAACAGGTTGTGTAGAAATTCAGCAAGAGAAAGGCAAAGTGACACTTCATTGGCTATGAGCAGAAAAATAGCAACTGTGCATGGAGAGATCCTGCTCTAATGTACTTTGACTGAAGAGTTTAATGTGCATTTTAAATCTTCTCTCATTACAAGCCACACTTAATTACAGGGCATCAATCTTCAAATTACTGCAAATGAGTAGGAACAATCCTACATGGAAATCAAGGAGCACATTGTAAATGGGTGTCTTTGCTCCTGGGCTGGGCAGAGCTCAGCCCTCAGTCCCAGGATTGGTGCTCTGCTCACCCATTTCACAGCTGCTTGGGCCTCTACAGTGGGGTTATGAGGAGGTGTTTAAATCCTGACATTCCATGTGCCACCTCATCAACCCTGTTCCTTCCATACAGGACTGGAGGCTGGGACCATCTCAGTGACAGAGCAAGAAACACGGATTTGCTTTCATAGAGTGTCACAAGTGGGAAGGGACCCACAGGGACCATCCATCCAAGCCCTGGCCCTGCACAGACACCCCAACATTCCCCCCATCCCTCAGAGTACTGTCCAAACCCTCCTGGAGCTCTGGGGCACAGGGAGCTGCTCACACACCAGGGTCACTCTGCTGCAGGTTAAACACCAGCTCTGGCCTCCCCAGAGTTGGGTTCTTGATCCAAGTGGGACCCCACCTTCATCACCATCAACAACAACAGTCTGACTTGAACACATCTTGTTCTCCTGAGCACTTCCTAAGGAAATATCACCCTCCTCCCACAAAACCTCCCTCAAACCTCATTCCCTGGGTGATTCAGCTTTATCATTCATTCCAGGGGAGGCACAGCAACCTCACCAGCAGAATGGAGACAAATCATCTCAGCACCTCCCTGTGCCCCCAGAGTGATGACTGAGATGAGCAATGACTCCAGGCCAGATGAAGAGTCACCATCCAGTAATAGGATGAGTTACCTGAGTGCCTCTTAAATCTGATTATTAACAGCACATGAGCTTTATGAGGAGCACCCCTGAAGCCTCTCCAGGAGGACACAGACTTTTCCACCTTCATCACCATCAAAAGTCCCCCCCATGAATAAATGAAGCCATAGAAAACTTCACAGCATGAGGCAGTGAATTAAAACTTAATGCCACCAGTGTGGCAGAGAATTCCCAACCCCTGCCTGTGTTATCAGGAAGCAGATATTGCACAACAAAATAAATCACAGCGATTTGGACAGCAGAAGGTTTATCTTTAACGAGTTTTCCCAGAAATCTGTCACAGGCAGGAAGAGATTTGCAGGTTCTGCCCCATGAAAGGGAAGAACAACCCCCATGGTCCACAGGGAGGCTGCAAAAAGGTGATAAACCCCTAGTTTGGGGGACTGGAGCCTGATTTGGGTACTTTTAACAGCTTTCATGTCACCAACACAGTCTTAGTGTGTGCAAACGAGGTTTAGCTCTGTACAGCAAAAACACAACAGCCTCAAGGCCAAAAGAAACCCCCAGAGCCAGAAAGGGTCACTAAATTCTTACTGATCTGGTCAAAAGGGCAAGAGCAGCCAAGCTCTCTCTCTATAGCTGTGCTTGTAATTATAAATATATAAAATTGTACCTCAAACTGTAATTCTCACCCTTACTGGGCAGCTTAAGCTACTCTCAGACCTTTCTGGTCAGAGCTGAATTCAGAAACAAAGAGAGGGAGCCACAGGGCAGAATTATTTGTGGGAAGAGGGTTTAACAGTGGAACAAACTGGGCACATCCTGAAAATTTAAATACTAACACACATTTCCCTTCTCCCAAAAAAACCCTCTGCATGGCTTTTTTCCATCCTGTTTTCCTGACATCTCTTTTCCAATCCAGTGCACGTTTTATCCCGAGAATTTTCTGATAAACATAATTTCCAATCCCCCCAAAAAAGCAGAACCAAACATTTACCTTCACTGATTTTGGAGACAGCTTCAGAAACCACTCCCAAACTCCCCTTCTCTACACCCAGCAGCCAACACACTCCCCCTTCCCAGCCTAATTTATAGGCAGAGCAGCTGCTCCCAGGTGTAAATAATGATCAGCCCAACCTCCTTCCTGACAAGCTGCACCTGAAGGAATGATAATAAAAATTTCCCCCCATCCCTGGAAGTGTCCAAGGCCAGTTTGGAGCAACCAAGGAGTGGAAGGTGTCCCTTCCCATGGCAGGGGATGGGCTGAGAGGAGCTTTGAGGTCTATTCCCACCTAAATAATTCTGAGATTCTGTGAGAACAATATTTTGATTCAGTTACTAAAACTTGAGAGATAACACCTGTGTTCCTGAAAAAAACCCCTTTTTCTCAGGTTATCCTCACTTTCCCATATGAGATATGGAAAACACCTGGTCCTGCTTTCCCACCTTCCCAGCCCAAACACTCCAAAGGACAGGATCATCATCAGTCCATGTCATTTTTCATGTTAAGGTGCAAAAACCCACCACCCAAAACACCTGTAACTTCAAATCCCCAAATCCACCTGGTATTTGTGCAGGTGATTGATCATTAGCAAACAACCTGTTCATTATGGCCTTGATTAAAAGATAAAAACATCAAAGCTGCACCTGTTTTATAAATTGATCTGCCTTCAGTGTAAATATTTTCTCTCCTCAGGCTGGGAAAACAGAATGTCACCGGTGTTTAATTTGTGCCAGTCATTCCAGAGCCAGATTAACCTTTGGGAAAGCAGCTCTCAGGATGAACCACTGCTAAGAATGAGGCTCAAGTCAATTAAAAATTGAAGGATGGTGCTTTACCAGAAAACAATCCTGATGATGTTCATGGTGATTATTGTTAATATACCATTGTAACAATCCTAAAGCTACAGCTAAAGCAGGGCTTTAATCTGATGTTGCCTTGTCAAGCAGATATAAACTGAAGTTAAAACTGAAATTCCAAATGTAATATCTGGGTTTAGCACCCAGGGAAGAAGTTTGGGCAAACTCCAGGTGATTATTTTAGATCCAGGTGATCATTTGGACCACTACAAAGCATAAATTCCTTCCCCTGAATCAGTCTGACACAGCTTAAAACTTCCCAAAGTAAGATGTGTCAGAACTGAACAAACAGCTGATAAAACCAGGTGATGGTATTAAACTGAATTACATATAAATGCACACAAACAGCACAGGTATATTTTCATATTTGGTTGGGGTTTTTTTTTAACAACCACTAGCAAACTAATTCCTGAAATAACTGATAGAAACCAGGGAGGCAGAGGGAGGGAAAATAATATTTGCCAAAACCAAAGCACTCCCAAGGCAGGTTATTCTGAATTTGTCAATGTTTGTAATAATTAAAATCAAAATTACAAAATCCACAGGAGTCAGGATTTTTTTTTCAAAATCCAACAGAAACCCTGATTTAGAACATCTATAAAATGGTGTTGTTAATATGAGCTATGGAGGAAAGTAATAAAAATGATTTCAGGCCCAGTTTCTGGATTTCACGTGCAGTAGGAACCAATGCACCACGTCCAGCCCTGGGAATTCAGCTTGGGCTTGGGATATGATTATTTCTCTCTATCACTTGACAAATGTGACAGAGGAAAAGAGGCATTTCCAGGCATGTTCCCAACCTGGCAAAGGGAACCAGAGCTGAAGACCCACGTGAGAGTGGGAAATTTGGGATGTGACACTGCTCTGCTGCAGCTCTTCAGTGCCCATAAAAATGAGGAGATGCAGGAACAAGATAGTGGGATGTAATTATGGTGTCAGAGGCTGAAAGATGCCCGAAAACACAGCCAAAAATGAACCTCTTGCCCAGTTCATTATCTCCCAGCCCCAAAATGACAAGAGTTTTACTGCATAATTGCACTTTTATTGGTTTATTGCCCTCATTAAGGAGAGCAGCCATTGTCTCTCTATTCCCTTTGGACTACTTGTCTCCAGTGCTCGTGGCTGAGGGCCCAAATCCCTCAGCCCCACTTCCCTGCAGAGCCTGTGGCTCTGGCAGCAGCTGCTGGGTCCCATGTCCCTGCCCAGTGCCCAGATGTCAAACCCAGTTTGGGACTGGCTCAGTGTGCTCTGGGAGAGGCCTTGGCACTGGTTTCATGTGGAGTCTCTCAAAATAACTGGTGTGAGGAGCTGTGGCTGAGCCAGGAGGGGGGGAAGTGACCCATGGAACCAAGAGGGTGGGGGGCTGTGACTGTGGCATTGTCACAGAGCTCTCATGGCACAGGTTCCCTGGCAGTGTCCAAGGCCAGGTTGGAGCAGCCTGGGCTGGTGGAAGGTGTCCCTGCCCATGGCAGGGGTGGAACTAAGTGATCTTTCCAACCCAAGCCATCCCATGGTGGTAACAATTCTAACACAGGTCTCTCAGAGACAAAGCTGAGGGGCTGTGCCAGGCTGGTCACCCACTGACAGATGTGACAACGAAGGGAAGCAAAACTGTCACCTCTGAAGCCTGGGGAGCACAGCACAGGCTGAAGTCCCCAGCCCTGCCCTCACTGCAGTGGCATTGCAGTCAAGATCCCACAGGAGCATCATTTCAAAGAGCCCCAGCCCAGCCTTGGCTGCACTAATGAACTAATCAGTGATTAACAGAGTGCTTGGCTGTGCTTGGCCTACAGGTCCAGAGGGCTGAGCTTGCCAGGGGGATGGAGAATCCCAGTTTGTCCTTCAAGGGCCCATTACATGAGGCACAATCCAGTTAATTCCATGCAGATCACACTGACTTTGGTTGCTCTGTCCACTGAGGAGCTGTGGAACTGTGGAGAACTCACAAAGTTACACCCACAGGCCACAAACCCGCTTTGGAAGGCCAAGCATGACCTGGGGCTGTAAAGTTTACCACACTCACAGCATTTTATAACTCATTTCTCATAAAAGACTTGAATTTAAATTCCTGATGATCTCCAAGTTCTCCTGTGTTGGTGAGGCTGGAAGGATGAAAGGCAGAATGAACACCCTGGAGCAGTGGAAGCAGCTGTAAGATCATGAAATCCCTGAATCCCAATGGTTTGGGCTGGGAGGGACATTAAGGATTATCTCTTGTTCCACCCCCTGCCCTGGGCAGGGACACTCCCACTATCCCAGGTTTCTCCAAGCCCCATCCAATCTGGCCAAGATACTGGAGTGAGGCCCCCTGAGGATTAAAAATATTAATTTTAGGTAGAGACAGGATCTAAAAATTAGGGTGAGTTACTGGAAATAGTGAGTTTGACAGAAAGCAACAGAAGGACTGTTAAAATCATTCCTTCAGAGCCTCCTGCTGCTTTGGCAGCTTTGGTTTATATATTACATGTTCTGTGCCACCCCTGGCACCTGCAGCTCAGGTGAGGGTACTAAACAAGGCTTAATAAAGTCAAGCTCAGGGGCTGAGCTCCCAAGAAATTGGGAGTGGGATTGACTTCCCTGCTCAGGAGCTGCAGGATCCAGAACAGACTCATCAGCACAAACAAGGGGAATCACAAAGATCCCAAATTATCCCCACAATAATCCCACCTCCAGCAGGAGCCAGGGGCTAATTGGGATCCAGCACTGAGGTTACCACACAGGGAAATGGGAAAATGTTATCCAAGGAACTGATGGCATTTTCCTCCTATTTTAGTGCCATTGGATTTTCAAAGTGGTGCCCAGAAAACCGAACCAGAGCAGATTGTGGGAGCTGGCAAAAAGTTAATGGCTCAGAAAGAGTGGAACAATAACAGCTGGAAAGAGAGGAACTGCTGTGTTTTCCACTTTTCTAACAGTTTAATTAATGCAGATCAGGGGTTTGCTTCCAGATGTTCCAATAATCTGGTCCTTGCAGTGATTACCCATTTTTCTCTCTATTCTGCAGCAGCACCTCACCAACAAACCTGGTTAAACCTTCACTTAGCACCAACTGCCCACCCTCACAGCCAAGAATTCCTTCCCAATATCCCACCTAACCCTGTCCTCTGGCAGTGGGAAGCCATTCTCCCTTCTCCCATCACTATCTGTACACCTTCAGATTTTCTCCCACTTTATTTTCTACCTTTCCCATTCACCTTGTCAGATTTATTTCTCTGTGAAGCCATTTCCAAGCAGGGGGGGAACAACTTGTCAGTCCCAGCTGCCTGTGCCCAAGGCATGAATATCCAAGTCTGTCTAGGAGTTGATCCAAGTCTATCCAGGGAGTTGAAGAACACTGAATATAAATTCATATTATCAGGAACAAGATTCCCCTTTGACAGTCAAATACAACCTCCAGAAGAAGGAAGACTTGCTAAAGCTCTGCTAAAGTGGGGTGTGAGATGTCCCCAGACAATTTCTGGGAGCTCTGGGATGTTTGCACATGGGGTGGCTGCAGGTCCAGACCTTTCTCTCCCTGGTCCTGCAGGTTCAAAGCAAAACCCCCAGACCAGTCAGTACCCCCAGTGCTGGGACAGAAACCAAACACAGTGTTCAGTTCTTAAATCCTGCCCTGCATCCACAGAAACACTGAAACCTCCAGCACTGAGAACTGAAGGGTTAATATTCACACCTCACACTCCTCTCAGGGTCCCACATCCCTTCCCAAGGTCTCTGGGAGCTGTTCCTGGCCCTTTCCACAGGTGGGGGCACAGAAATCCTGGTGCTGAGATGCTGCAGAGGCACCTGAAAGGATGTTCTGGCTCCCAGCCAGGATATTGTGCCCTGATCCACTTGGGCTTGCAATGTAATATTTAAAAAGTGCCTGAGAGCTGGGAAGTTGATATTAAGGCCATCAGTCAGGAAAGCAGGTCTGCATTACTCAAGCAGTTTCCTGAGCAGTCAGACTCTGCCTGGTGCCAGGACAGCTCTCCAGAGTTTATTCCTTCAATTTACTACAGGAGCTGCAAGAAAGGAAAAAAAAATTGAGTCAATAACCCAAAGCTGTATTTTCTGCTATTAAAATGAGAATATTCATAATGTAAACTTGTGAGTCATTGCAAACCTTTTTTATGGAATTGTAGAAACCCAGGGTGGTTTGGGTGGGAAGGGACATTAAAAATGCTCCAGTGCCACCTCCTGCCATGGTCAGGGACACCTCCCACCAGCCCAGGTTGCTGCAAGCCCCATCCAACCTGGCCTTGGACACTTCCAGGGATCCAGGGGCAGCCACAGCTTCTCTGCCCAACCTGGGCCAGGGCCTCCCCACCCTCCCAGCCAGCAATTCCTTCCCAATATCCCATCTGTCCCTGCCCTCTGGCACTGGGAAGCCATTCCCTGTGTCCTGTCCCTCCATCCCTTGTCCCCAGTCCCTCTCCAGCTCTCCTGGAGCCCCTTCAGGCCCTGCAAGGGGCTCTCAGGTCTCCCTGGAGCTTCTCTTCTCCAGGGGAACCCCCCCAGCTCTCCCAGCCTGGCTCCAGAGCAGAGGGGCTCCAGCCCTGGCAGCATCTCCAGGGCCTCCTCTGGACTCTCTCCAGCAGCTCCAGGTCCTTCTCAGGTTTTGGGCCCAAGAGCTGGTTTTGTTCAGTTCTGCCTTAGAGTTCAAGTTCTCAGTATCTGTAAAAGACACAACCTTCCCCAGAGCTCAATAATTCATTAAGAACCAGTTTGGGCTTTGATGAAGCCCAGTCACCCCTATTTGATGGCCCAAAGCCACACTGGGAGGGTCCCCATGGAACACAGGCAGGAGGAGCTGGGAGGCAGTGGCAGCTCCCCACATCTCCAAGGGGTAATTCAGTGGGACTGGGTGTGAAAGGAGGCAGAACGAGCCCCAGAGCAAATAGCTCGTTAAAAGCAGAGTGGAAAGGACTCCAGATGGACAGTAAGTCTCCGTAAGCCTCTCCATAAGCTACTTTCTGGGATCAGGGACATTCTTACATAACTTTGGCCAAGTTCAGGAAATCCTTTTGCTGCCTTTGCTCGTGTGAGTGGCTGAAACCAACCCCGACCTCCACCTTCCACGGGGATCCCACAGGGATCCCACCCACGCTGAGGGGTGAGTCCCCACCAGGCCCAGCTTCCCAGTGAGGCACTTTGGGAATTCCTCCCTCCCTGGGGATGGCAGGATGGGCACAAACACCCCATGTCCTGCCCACTTCACACAGGGGGCTGGGGCAGGGGGTGTCTCCATCAGCTCCACTCACTGTGGGGTTTTCTAAGGGTGGGACCTGATGATCTTGGAGGTCTTTTCCAACACTGATGGTCCTGTGATTCCCATGGATTGCAGGAGCTGCACAAGAGCATGATCCAGGCAGGGAGGCAGGTTTATCAGGCTCTTACTAGACATCAGCTGATTGCAAAGGCATTTAAATTTCCATATTTGAAGGGAGAACTTAACCCAAAATGTCCAATTAATGTAGATATATTAAATATATATTTAATATCTTAGGTATCTTAAATATAGTAAACATCACATATTATAATATATTGATTATATATTGGTACAATTATGTGGATTATGTATATTATGCATGCATATATTGTATTATAGATATTGAGTATGTACTGTCCATATTGATTATATATTTAATATATTGATATTCTATATGATCTATACGAATATATTGATATTATATGATAGTAATATTATAATATATCACGATATTGTGATATAATATATGTTATATATATTTATATTAGAATACATGCTGTTATAGATATTATGTATATTATATTATATAGAGAGAGTATATAATATATATTCACTATCTATTGTATATATTGATATTATATCTTGGTATTATATATTAATATTATAATATATCATGATATTGTGATATATTTGATATAATATTATATTATAATGTATTTTATCTTTAATATCTTACATCACGGTATTTACAGGTGCCATGTACATATTATGCTTCATATAAAAAATATATTGATGTAACTGGACATTAAAGTTTTCAGAATTCCAAACAAATGCCTAAAATTAACTGGAGCATTTGTTTCCCTGCTGAGTCAATGCAAGAACCACACAGGGACTCGTTAGTCCCAAGGATAATAAAATCTAAGGATGACGGTGCTCTGGGTGGGAATGGTTGGGAAAACCATTCTTCTTGTGATCCCTGCTCCTTCCCATCCTTCTCCTCCCGATCCGTGTTCCTTCCCATCCCTCAGATCCCTGCTCCTTCCCATCCTTCTCCTCCCCATCCCTGTTTCTTCCCATCCTTCTCCTCCCAATCCCTGTTCCTTCCCATCCTTCTTCTCCCGATCCCTGCTCCTTCCCATCCTTCTTGTGATCCCTGCTCCTTCCTACCCTTCTGCTTCCCCCCCTGCTCGTTCCCATCCCTCTCCTTGTGATCGCTGCTGCCTCCCATCGCTCCTCCTGTCTGTGCCTGTGCTCAGCCATCAGCACCTCCCTGTTAATTAACACCCCGGCGCTAATAAGGCAGCATTGCCCAGATGTTTGCCCTGCTCCCAGCTCAGGACGCCAAGGTGCCCAAAGCCCCTCTCCTTGCTCCAGGAATTGCTCCCTGAGCCTGATCCCGGCTCATCCCCAGCTCAGCAGCTGCCCCGCCCTTGTTCCCGTCCCGTGTGGTGACATCAACATCTGGCAGGAGCGGAAATCTCCGGTCCTGGGGCAGATGCTGCACCAGTGCTCTGCCATCCCAGGACACACACGGGGGATGAGGAGAGGTCACGGGAGCCCGGCACAGACCGGGAAAGGACCAAGAAGGGGTAAAGTGAGCAGCAGGACAGCGGGAAAGAGCTTCAGTTTGGGAAACACCCCCCTGAGGGCTGGCACGGGGCACTGCATTCACCACCTGCTCTCCAGGGAATTCTCTTTGGGGCCAGAGGGGAGTGGGAACAAGATCTGGTGCCACAGCTTTGGTTTCACAGCTGAGGGAGCTGGGGGGGCTCAGCCTGGAGAAAAGGAGGCTCAGGGGGGACCTTCTGGCTCTGCAACTCCCTGACAGGAGGGGGGAGCTGGGGGGGGTCGGGCTCTGCTCCCAGGGAACAAGGGACAGGAGGAGAGGGAACGGCCTCAGGCTGTGCCAGGCCAGGTTCAGATTGGATATTGGGAGAATTCCTCATGGAAAGGGCTGTGGTGGAGTCCCCAGCCCTGGAAGTGCTCAAAAAACACGTGGATGTGGCACTTGAGGACCTGGTTCACTGGTGGTGTTGGTTGATGGTTGGACTTGATGAGCTTAAAGGCCTTTTCCAACCTTAGTCATCCCATGATTCCATGATCTCCTAGGTCTGATGCACAAACAGCCAGCACCAGCACTCCAAGCAGAATTCCACACAGGCATGAGCAAATTCCACCAGGTGTCCTGGCTCCTGTGTGGGACCATGAGTTTTCCAAATGCCAAGCTCCACCGGGGGATATTTGAGCCTAAAGCTCAGATCAGCCCGGGGTTGTACAACAGAAGAACTTGGAGGTGCCCAAGGACAGCTCTCAAAAACTTGCTTAGGGCACCTACACACCCTGAGCCAAATTCCCTGGATCACACTCTGGAGTTCAGCCGTGCAAACTCCAGCCAGACTGCATTGCCTGGATCTCATTCCAAGAGTTTCCAGTCTGGGAAGAATTTAAACTCAGTGTGGAGGAGCCAGAGATCAACAAAAGGGTCGAGGCACTGGGGTTTTTTTGCTCTCTTGCATTAAAAGCAGCTTTAAACCTCTCCCATAATGGGGCTTTCCAGATCCAATACTTCACATCCCCTAAAAATTCCCTCTCCTGGAAGTGCTGGCGATGGACCAGCTGGAGGAGAGTGGCTGTGCCCTCATCCCCACCAGTCCCAGGTAGCACAGAGGGATGGGGAGAGCCCAGGGATGCAGAGCCCATGGATGGGGAGATCCCAGCAATGGGGAGAGCCCAGGGATGCAAAACCCAGGGATGCAGAGCCCAGGAATGTAGAGCCCAGGAATGTGCAGAGCCCAAGGATACAGAGTCCTGGTTCTTCTCCCTTGTTCTCCCACTCCTGCATATCCACGAGGTGCTCCAGTCCCTGCCAACAAAGCTGGCACCTGACACTGTCCTAAGGAATTCCTTGCTCATCCAGCTGGAAGCAGGACTGCCATCAACTTGGAGAATGGCTCCAAATGTGACTTTGTCCCAGCCTGAGGGGACAACTGGAGCTGAATAAGCAGCCAGGGCAGAGGAAGCCACAGCTCGTGGAGCACCAGATGTTCTGCTGTTGACCTGCTGTGCTGTCTGACCACTCGGACATAAACACCAGCAAAGTGACAACAAACCCATCCCCAGCATCACAAGTGTCCTTGAGGATGTGAAGTGCTGTTACTGGCTGAAATGAGGACATTTTTGGCTGGTCAGTAAGGAATGATGCCCAGCAATAGAAGCCCTGAGCCCCAGCCCCGCTCCCCGACAACTCAGCTGCTCCAGACATGAACTGTTAAACACAGGCGAGGCAGAATCTGTTTGGTTCTTTGGATAATCTTCAAATAAAGCCCAGATTTGGCTGAGAGAGCTCTCACTTTGCAGCATAGGCTCCTAATTTGTAGATAAACCACTTTGGGAGGGATATTCATCAGCAAATGGATTATCCCTGCATTTGTCCCTGTAACCATTGGCAGCTCAGGCTGAAGCTCCGACAGGTTTAAGGACAGTGTGAGCACAAAACCTCCAGCCCATCCCTTCTACTGATGGTGAGGGGATGCTCTTCATCCACCTCCTCTCTTGGACACCACACAGAGTCTTGGAAGAAGATGGAGAATACACAAGAGGGGAGGGGAGGATAAATCTCTCCATGGAAAATGGAACCTTCTCCCAGCTGCCTCTTCTCACACAGCTGGAGTCCACGGAAAGAAATATTGCTCAGGGATCTAAATCCAGCTCTGCCAACACCCTCCAGGCTGCAAATTGCTCCTTACCAACCCAATCTGACAAGACAATCCCAACAAAGGCACACACTGTGCCACCAAATTGTCTGGGATGTGGAAATTCCTCCACTTCCATTTGGGAATCTCCACTTGCCTCTCCTAACTCTGCCCATAGTGGATCTGGCTGTTTCTGTCAATTGTTTTTCCATGATCTGCTCCCATGGGTGACTCCAAATCCTCCACCCAGCTCCAAAGCTCAGCAGACACAGTTCCTCAAGCACCTGGAGCCTGGGAGACAATGGAGAGCACCTAAAAGTTTGGAAGCAGCTGGATTTTATGTTTTGGAAACATAAAATACAGCAAGACTTTGATAAAATCAAAGCTCTAAATTGCCATTCCTTTTCATGAAGCTGCACTTCTGGTGGGCAGCACATCAAACTTCGACAATAATTCCATTTTAGGGCCTTTATCATGGAATTTGGAATTTCTGACTGGTTTGGGCTGGAAGGGACCTTAAAGTCCATCCAGTATGACCCCCTGGGACACCTCCCACTAGCCCAGGTTGCTCCAAGTCCTGTCCAACCTGGCCTTTTAATTTTCTGTATCTCATTTATACCTGAAATAGATAAAAGAAGCTCCGGGTTTCTTTTGCCAGGAAGTGCAGCCAAACCTGATCTTGGAATTCCTCAGTAATAAATCTTCATGGTTTCCTCCTGGTATTTACAGCAACAGGGAATTAGTGAGACAATCTGCTTATTACTGTGTTATCTGCTGTTACTGCCTGTGTGAAGCAAAGGAATAAACAACTTTGCATGGGGATCTCTCCTAGGAGGAGTTTTTTCCTAGGAATAAGTGACTGGGATTGTTCAGGTCATTCCAGTGAATTATGGAGGCATTAAGATGTGCATCAAAGTGAGATTTATTGAGGGGCCTTTGTGTTCTCCACGGCCCAAAATCTGGCTGTNTCAGGCATTTCAACAGCTGTAACTCTTGTTTCTATTTCCACTCTTTTTAACATATAGATATTGTAATATCTATATATAATATAGATATCTATCTGAATATTATCTCTAGATATCTAAATACAATATATAGATATCTAAATATTATATATAGATGTAATAAATGCAGATATAAATCTCCAGTGGGTAGGGCTGGAGCTGCTTTCAGTAAAGCTGTGACCTGACCACACTCAGGAGCATTTTCCTGGACTCCTGTGTTAACCAAGGCCATCCAGGGTAGGTATTAATGATTCCCCATTTATTATTCTATTATTTATTCCTAATTTATTATTATTATTATCATCATTATTTCCAGTGGATTAAGACAGAGCACAGTCCCCCCTCCTGCTGCCACACTTTGGCTTTGGGCAAAGCTTGGAAGCACAACACAATTCCCACCCAGCAGGTTCTGTGGAGATGTAACAGCCAAACTCGGATGTTTTGGCTTCAAATGGGTGCAAACAGGATGAAGTCATTCCTTGGCACATCCCTGGCAAGGTGAGGGTGGCACAGGGTGTCCTTCAGCGTTCCCAGCCCACAGCTGCCGCTCCTCACCCCTGCCCTCCCCTGCTGCTCTCATTATTCCTGCTTTCTGCATTCACTCCTTGTCCTCCTGCCCTCTGTGGGATCCCATGGCAGCTCTTCCTGAGTTTGGAGTGATGAGATCCGGCTGGGTGGATCTGGGAACGTGGAGTCCAGCACCCCCAGCCCTGGTGCCATCTGTCCCTGCTCGGAGGTGTGACAGCAGTGACAATTGTTACTCACACTGAATATTTAACAGTGACATTCCACACTCCTTGTGAGCAAAAAAACATGGAATCACAGACTGTTTTGGGTGGGAAGGGACCTTAAAAATGCTCCAGTGCCACCCCCTGCCATGGGCAGGGACACCTTCCACTGGCCCAGGCTGCTCCAAGCCCCATCCAACCTGGCCTTGGACACTTCCAGGGATCCAGGGGCAGCTGCAGCTTCTCTGGGCAACCTGGGCCAGGGCCTCCTCACCCTCCCAGCCAGGAATTCCTTCCCAATATCCCACCTAACCGTGGTCTGCAACAGCATAAACAAAACCCAGCGCACCAAAAGCTCCCTGGGAACAAAAGCCCGAGCGATTCATCATGGAAAGGCTCCTCCAGCCCAGACTGAGGCACTTTGGATGCCTCATTTCCATCAGAATTGAACCCCCCCCCGCTAATTGAGGAATCATTACTCGAGGGTTTGATTGTTCTCTGCAGGATTTAAGAACCCTGGGAACACCCACTTCATCCTGAGGATGGCTTTAAATCAAGACATCACGGTCTGCAAGGACTGTGGAGTAAGTTATCCCTTAAAAACACTTCCCTGGAAAAGAACATCAGATCCTTCCTGTAATATTTGTATTATGAAAACTTAATGAAAGGAACAAGCTGGCATTAGCAGAAAAACTCCTCCAAGGAGGGTGGTCTTGGGATTGTTCAGCCTGGAGAAGAGAAGCTCCAGGGAGAGCTCAGAGCCCCTTGCAGGGCCTGAAGGGGCTCCAGGAGAGCTGGAGAGGGACTGGGGACAAGGGCTGGAGGGACAGGACACAGGGAATGGCTTCCCACTGCCAGAGGGCAGGGAGAGGTGGGAGATTGGGACCCTGCCCATGGCAGGGGTCAACCCTGGGCTGGTGGAAGGTGTCCCTGCCCATGGCAGGGGTGGCACTGGATGATTTAAGGGCCCTTCCAACCCAAACCACTCTGGGATTCTGGGATCTTCAGGGAACTCAAGGCACTGCAGAGTATGGGATGTGCTATTCAGGGACACACAATCCTCATGTCCTGCTTGTGGTGCTGTGGAAGCAGAGGATCCATGGATTAATTTTGGAGTCACCATGTGGGACCTCCCAGCTCAGCCCTGCCCAGCTGCCAGGGGAGCAGATCAGCCCATCCCCAGTGTGTGGGAGCAGAAACCTCTCCAGCCTGGAAAGGGGACAATCCTGGACCTCTGGATACATTTGGCAATGACAGGGATTTTTGTGGCAGCGAACAACAAATGTAGAATAATACGGAATCAGAGAATCATGGAATCTCTTGAGCTGGAAGGATCATTGAGTCCAATTCCTGGCCCTGCACAGGACAGCCAGGACAGCCCTTGGCCAAGTGGGATCAGGATCCACAGCACCTGGGTCAGATCCAGAGGGTTGGACCAGGACAGGTGATGGGGTGGCAGTTCCAGAGGCACCAGGGCACGAGGAGGGACCGAGCACTAAAGAGAAACAAAATAACATGTTTTTCTCTGTTATTCCCCAAGAAAACTGCCTTTCACACCTTGATTTTCCCTCCCTGCCAGGCTCTTCCGAGCCCATCAGACCCCCAGGAGCACCAGCTCCTGTTGTGACCAATAATTACCCCCTATTCCCAGGGAGCTTTGAATACACTGTGATGTGAAGAGCAGCTTTCAGGCCATCATTTATTACCTCTTACAATTCCAACACCAAGCACTACTTAATGTTGCTGTAGAAGCATCAGTGTAGAATTTATTAAATGCCAATGGCACAGATGAATCACTTTTTCACTTTAAAAATGGTAATATATTTAGATAAAAGCCCATAACAACAGAAGTTTCTATTTATTTCTACCAAAAGCACAAAAGACTCAGCAAATTGCATTTTCACTGCTGAGGAAGAGTTTGTAAGTCATTTCAGACCCACAATGGGATTGTGTCTGAGCTGCCACAAGAAAGATAAGAAGGAAATGTTTTTGTGGGGCTTTTTAAACTGCATTGTGCTCATTATTTTGTGGAGTCATCCCAGAATGGTTTGGGTGGGAAAGGATATTAAGGATTATCTCATTCCAGCCCCTGCCATGGGCAGGGACACCTTCCACCAGCCCAGGTTGCTCCAAGCCCCATCCAGCCTGCCCTTGGACACTTCCAGGGATCCAGGGGCAGCCACAGCTTCTCTGGGCAACCTGTGCCAGGGCCTCCCCACCCTCCCAGCCAGCAATTCCTTCCCACTCTCCCATCTGTCCCTGCCCTCTGGCACTGGGAAGCCATTCCCTGTGTCCTGTCCCTCCATCCCTTGTCCCCAGTCCCTCTCCAGCTCTCCTGGAGCCCCTTCAGGCCCTGCAAGGGGCCCTCAGGTCTCCCTGGAGCTTCTCTTCTCCAGGGGAACCCCCCCAGCTCTCCCAGGCTGGCTCCAGAGCAGCCCTTGGATCCCTGGACCCACAACATCATTCCCATTTATTTTCTACCAAGAGCAAAAAGGGATCAAAAGGTGCTTCTCACCTGGTGGAAGGGTAAGATTCCTCTCAGCCCACCAGCACACCCTTCTCCCAGTTTTCTTGCTTTCTTCTCGGGATTTTGCACTGGAAACCTGGGACAATTCTTCAATTCATCTTTATTTCATGAAAAATAACTCAGAGACGTCTCCAAACAGACACACCCGATATTCCACTGCTGCTATAGCAGGACAGCCATGATCCCTTTGGAAAAGCTGAGGGAACAAGAAACTCTCCTCTTAAGTTTGCAGCAAACTTGCAGAGAGTTGTAGTGATGGCTAAATGAGCTAAAATTACCTGCAGCTTTTGAGGACAATGTGCCTGTTCTCACAAGCCAGATAGAAAAGTGCAAATTCAAACACACCCCAAGTTCTGTGTCCAAAAGGACAAAAATCCAAACCAAAGTGAGTGGATCCCCCAGACAGGACAGGGAGGGGCTGGAGCGTGGGCAGGGAAGGGAAGGGAGCTGGGAAGGGGCTGGAGCAGCAGCAGCAGCTGAGGGAGCTGGGGGGGCTCAGCCTGGAGAAAAGGAGGCTCAGGGGGGACCTTCTGGCTCTGCAACTCCCTGACAGGAGGGGGGAGCTGGGGGGGGTCGGGCTCTGCTCCCAGGGAACAAGGGACAGGAGGAGAGGGAACGGCCTCAGGCTGGGCCAGGGGAGGGGCAGGTGGGACATGAGGAGGAATTTCTCCCTGGAAAGGGTGGTCAGGCCCTGGCAGGGGCTGCCCAGGGAGGTGGTAGATCCCCATTCCTGGAGGGATTTAAAATCCCTGTGGATGTGACACTTGGAGATGTGGTACTTGGGGATGTGGTCAGGGGGGGCCTGGGCAGTGCTGGGGGATGGTTGGACTCCATGGTCTTGGAGCACATTTCCAATTTAACCATCCCATGACTCCATCCTTGAGCACCATTCCCTTTAGTAACCATTCTCCCTTTCCTGTCCCTTCTCCATCTCCTTTCTGTGGTACTTCCATGGTTTTATTCCCCCTCCAGCAGCTCCCTCCCCTGTCATAGCCCAGGCCAAGTGCCAGAAGGGGAGGAAGGATGGGATGAAAAGCTCAGTGTGGATTTCCAGGGCCCCTCCTGCACCTCCAGGGTGTGTGAGCACGTGAATAATTCATGGGCTGGGCTATCAGCCCCTGTTTGTAGGTCACTGTCCTCGGTGACAGACGTTCTGCACACACCAACTGCTTCAAATTGCTGCACGGAGTGAAACTTAATCCAAATCTGTGAATTATTTGCAAAAGCTAAAAATAAACTTTCAAAAATCCCCAGTGGATGTTGTGTGTGTGCTCTGTGAATCACAGCGAGGGATTTCACCCACTGGGACAGAGAAACAGTGAATCACCTACACGTGCTGAGGATTTTGGGGAGCCATTGAGAGCTGAAGGATCATGTTTCAATCCCCAAATGAGGAAAAAGGCGGGCAGGAGGGATAAGGCCACCCAAGCATGACTGTGTTAACTCTCACCACCCTGTCAGAGACATGGAATTGGATCCCATTGACCGTCCTTGCCCTGCGCTTGCAGAAAGATGGGTGGTGAGAGAAATCCCAAAGCTGTAGGGAAAATCTGAGCCTGCTCAGGAAAAGGTGGAAATTCAGGTCAGGGATGGGCTGTGTCCATCAAACTCAGCCATGAACTGGCACTGCTGGGGCACCTCCAGTGCTGGGGCAGTTCTGGCACCTCAGACACGACACAGAGGGGCTGGAGCGTGGGCAGGGAAGGGAAGGGAGCTGGGAAGGGGCTGGAGCAGCAGGAGCAGCTGAGGGAGCTGGGGGGGCTCAGCCTGGAGAAAAGGAGGCTCAGGGGGGACCTTCTGGCTCTGCAACTCCCTGACAGGAGGGGGGAGCTGGGGGGGGTCGGGCTCTGCTCCCAGGGAACAAGGGACAGGAGGAGAGGGAACGGCCTCAGGCTGTGCCAGAGGAGGGGCAGGTGGGACATGAGGAGGAATTTCTCCCTGGAAAGGGTGGTCAGGCCCTGGCAGGGGCTGCCCAGGGAGGTTTGGAGTCCCCAGCCCTGGAGGTGCCCAAGGAAGGCCTGGATGTGGCACTCAGTGCTCTGGGCTGGGGACAAGGTGGGGATGGGCACAGGGGGGATCCATGGGCTGGGAGGGTTTTTCCAGCCTCAGTGATCCTGGGATTTTGTGTTGGAGTTGAAACACTGTACTTTGTACCTCAAGACAAACAGGTGGAAAAATCACTCCCATCCCTGGCCCACAGGAAGGAGATCCAGCCCCATCCCAGTTGGGAGCATCCCTCCTTCCTCCCCCAGCAGCTCAGCTCTGCCCCACTGCCCAGGCTCTGCCAACACTCCTGCTGAGCTGCCAGATGCATTTTATTGACTAGGAATATTTCCTGAACTATCAAACCAGGCTCTGCAGAGTCATATGGACTTCAAAATGTATTTGTTTTGAATTTTCCATATTAATGACAGTCAGGAGAGACTTGAAAGGGGAGCAGCAGTTTGTTTTCCCAGCCATGGCTCCGACAGCTGGAGGAGGAACAGGACAACCCTCATTTGCCTGCTTTGTACAACCACCATAAAACCCTGGTGTGTGGTTTCACAGGCAGCACCTGCATTAATAAAAATGGGGGGTTATACATTTTTAATATGGGCTGTCAGTCCCAGAAAGCCTGCTGTGATTGTGGCTGCTGTTTGTGCACAGCTCTGAAGCAAATGTCTCTGACAGGCACATTCTCAGGGTTATCCTGTAAGCACAGAGTGGGGCTTGGATGGATCAGGAGCCAGATGCCGAAGCCTGTGGGTGGGAAGGGGCTGGGAGAGTAAATCATGGAATCCCACGCTGGTTTGGGTCAGAAAGGACTTGAAAGCCCATCCAGTTCCAACCCTGTGGGCAGGGACACCTTCCACCAGAGCAGGTTGCTCAGAGCCACATCCAAATCATTCCAAACCCTTCCCTGGTGGGATCTGCTGCAAGGGAAAGGTCCCACCAGCCTCATTCCAAGCAAGCTCAGCTCTGCACTGACCTTGCACTCCATAAAACTGGGATCCATGCCCAGGCACTGGAATAAACCCCCAAAATCCAGCAGACACTGGATATCGTGGCACTTCACCCTCCCAAACTGCTCAGCCACCTCAATACCAGGGAGACTGAAAAGTCCACTTCATCCAGGCATTTTTTTGTCTTTGCTGACCTGTAATAAAGCAGAGTGTAATGAATGGATTGGTAAAGGATTGGTCTGAGGGAGAATTTGGTGCTTTTGGCTGCAACTGTCTCTCCCAACCCAAACTTTGCAGCTACTTGTTCCATGAAGGAGCTGCACTTCCCAGGACAGGGAAGATGAGAATCCAAAAAGACATTGAAAGGCACAAAGGGAGGAACCACCCCTAATCCAGAGAAGCTGCACCACCTCTGGAAGTGCCCAAGGCTGGGCTGGATGGGTCTTGGAGCAGCCTGGGATAGTGGAAGGTGTCCCTGGGGTTGGAACTGGATGGGCTTTAAATTCTCTTCCAACCCAAACCCACCCAGGATTCCATGATTCCATGATTTTCTGTGCAGGAAAAAGGGAGAAAAGGCAAAGTCTGCCTTTGCTGACTGGTGTCTGTGCTGTTTTATGGAAGCAAAATTCAATATACATGTGCTGCCACACAGAACCAGGTTCCAGAGCACAGCGAGCTCTTGAGACACCTCAAATCAATGATCAAGATTGTAAGTTCTGAATAATATTGACTTAAATTCACATGCATTTCTTGCAATTGAATGTCTCCTCACATGTTAGTTCTGACACACAAGCAATTTATATTTATCTAAGCCATATTTTTTATCCTGGTAAATTAAATTAAGCAAATCAACCCAAACTCCACGCACGACTGGAGACTGGATCTTCCTAAAGCATGGGGAAAACAGTGCAGGAAAAGCAGGTTTATAGCATTTGTAAAGACACAGCTTCCCATAATGGCTCCTTCTGAGTTCTTCAGGGTTTAAATCTGCAACCAAATTCTTAACCACACCAATATATCTTAGATTTAAGTGTAGAGTTATACAGCAGTTCTGTCCTTTGGCTCTTTGGCAGAACCTTTTTATATATTCTGGGATATTCACTAATGGCAGGAAATACCTTGCAGGGAACTACAACTCCAGGACCTTTCACACAGGAGATGGGTTATAAAAACCATGGAAAAGAGAAACTTCTAAAATCAGATAGAACAGCAGCACATTTTCCCTGAGTCCAATAAAAATGCTTCAGTACCTCGGTCCCTGCAGTGTTAGAAAATAAAACAGTGCTGTACAAATATCACAGTCCAAGTATTTGACTGTATGAACCAGAAATTGCTGATTTTTATCAGGTGCAGGTTAAACAGAAGGAGAAGTGGGGGGAAAAAAAACCCCTGGACTTCATCACATTTTAATTGCAAATGAGTTTTGTCACTTTTTACTTGCCCAAAACCAGCAGAAAAATAAGATCCAAAAAATCAGAAAATATCCCCTGGGTTTGAAACCTTGTTTTGCTGGAAGATAAACAGTTATATTTTGCATTTAAACGTATTTTGAGACCTGCCACATCATTCTGTAGGGGGCTGTTTGGATGATATTTAAGGTCCCTTTTAACCCAAACCATTGGATGATGATGATGAGGTTTTCCAGTAGTTGGGAGACCACAACATTTCCTGTGTTACTTTTAACTCAGTAAGAGCTGGAATCACCCAACAGTTTTCCCAGTTTTCTCTCATCCCCCAAGCCCCAATTTATCAGGAATGAAGCCACAACACCCATAATCTGGAGGCTTTTCAGGGTTAGGAATTCAGGAATCAGTTTGGTTGCTTCAGCTTCTTGGAATTCCTGGCTTCAGCCACCAAGGTGTGAAGGACCAAACAGGAACAGGGACCCCAGAAAGCAAAAATCTTGGGTTATTGTTTTAAATCAAAAGAGGGAAAAGGAAAATATATTTATCTACACAAAAAAAACCTTCTCTGATTCCTAAAACAGGCCCTAAATTCCAGCTCCTTGGTGGATGCTGGTGTTTCCACTGGAAACTGTGTAGCAAAGTAAATTTAAAATAAAATTGATCAAAAAAACCCCCAAAATAAGAGAATCTTTCCTGCAAACCTGATCAGCACAACAAGCAGAACAAACAGGAATTGAACTCTCCTTCCCCCATCTCCCAGCAGCTGTGGGATAAACCCTGGAGCAGCAATTCCAGCTTCCCAACTGAGAGACCACGGTGCCCAGAGCTGTGAGCAGAGATCTGTTAACGCCAGGATCAGGATCCAAACTTCCATGGGATCATGTGCCATGACTTCAGAGGGATTTGGGATGTTTATTTGTCGTGTATGACCTCGGAGGCCTTGCAGTGTCTGCTCCTCCCCAGCCTGCAGCAGAAACAGCAGCTCTGATCCTCAATCAGCCCCCTCAGTGCTTCACGAGGATCATTCACAAGGAATTCTTGGAAAAGACACATTTAAGCCACAGACTCCTTCCTGTGGGATTGAGGGAGAAGTTGGGGTTGGGGAAAACTATTGGTGTTTTGAAAAAGTCATCTAGTGGGGAAGGAGGAGTCCTGAAAGCAGGACACACCCCCCAGGCTGCAGGGGGATGAGTTGCACTGGAGATTGGGAAGGAATTCCTGGCTGGGAGGGTGGGGAGGCCCTGGCCCAGGTTGCCCAGAGAAGCTGTGGCTGCCCCTGGATCCCTGGAAGTGTCCAAGGCCAGGTTGGATGGGGCTTGGAGCAACCTGGGTAGTGGGAGATGTTGTGGTTGGAGCTGGATGAGGTTTAAGGTCGCTCCCAATCCAAACCATTCCAGGATTCCCTGAACTCTGCCATGACCATGGTTAACTCCACAAACACAAGAAAATGCTTAATTCTATTCCCTCCTGATGACAGAAGGCTCTGATTTGGGAGGTTTGCCCATGAAATCCCTCTCCTCTGGAGTCACCCTCAAACCAGCTCTTCAAACCCAGATTTTGGGCAAGACGAGAATCCTGGGGGTTCCTGTTCCCAGGAAAATGCAGAGCTGGCAGAATGTCTTGGTTGCTGTTCTCCCCTCCCCTTGGGCTGTGGGCACATCCGCTGGGAATGATGCACCAGCAGGAAACTGCAAAGAAATTGGATAAAATTGTTAATTTTTAATTGTTGGCCTTGTTAAAGGGTTGCCTCTAATGGACTTTTCCACTGTCCATCAGGAGGAACAGGGAAGCTGCCGAGTGGTGCCAGAAGGAGCAGGTGCTCAGACAACATTTGGTCCTGTCAGACTGATTTCCTTTCCCCTCACGCACCAGCAGGCCCAGATATGATGGGAAAAATAAGGAAAATCACTTTACAGCAACACAGGCTGAAGTTTTCTCTTTATAAAAAGGCCCTCACAGCCAGAACTGGGGCAGGAGGGGGAAACATCTCAAAGTCAAACCAAACACTAAAAAAACATCGGAAAAAGGATGGAAGCTGAAAAGGGCCGTGGCAGGATGGGCAGCCTGGAAGAGTTGTCTTGTTTAAATGGATTATTGAGAAAGACAATTTTAATTTTCCCATTATTTCATTCTGGGACAGTGTAATTCAAAAGCTTTTTGAGGGACTCCAGGGAACATCCCTCTGGAGATGGTGCTTCTCACACCTCTGGGAGGGGATCCTCCCAGGAGAGGGACACAATGATGGTCCTGCCCCATCCCTGGAGGTGTCCAAGGCCAGCTTGGAGCAACCTGGGCTGGTGGAAGGTGTCCGTGCCCATGGCAGGGGGTGGCACTGGGTGAGCTTTAAGCTCCCTCTCAACCCAAACCAGTGTGGGATTCTACAAGATGAACACCAGAAGTGAAATAAGGGACATGAGATTTAGCAAAAGAAGAAGAAGAAAGAAAATAACGAAAAAAGAAAAGAAAGAAGAAAGAAGAAAGAAAATAAAGAAGAAAGAGGAGCAGTCAGAAAGATCATTCCCAAAGAATCCATTTTCCTTCCTGAAGGAGAGGCCACACTGGGTCCAGGGCGAGCAGCACATCCACATTTCTGTCTAAATCTCCCCCTCCAGGGTTTTGTTCCAACTCTTCCACCCCACTTGACACTCACTCCAGTGGCTGCCTGTGCTTTTCCCTCCCCAGCCCCTGCCCAGGAGCAGCGGGAATGGCCATTATCCGGCTCCTCTTCCCCCTGCCCGCCTTGTTGGGAATTAAATCAGCTCTGTTGCCCTTTAAGCTTTATCCCCACGCTTTTATCTTTTATCTTTAGCTTCATTAGTGTCCTTAGGGCACATCTCAGCCTCAAAGCTGCACAAAATAACAATCCCACCTTGCCCAGCTCCTGCTTTATCCTGATTTTTCCACATATTCCTTTCCCCCTCCTTTCCCATTTTATTCCCTGTATCCAAGATGCAAGGTGCAGCTGGAGTGCTGGATGTTGGGAAGCAGATGTCATCACTCTCTTTGCTTTTCAACATTTCTCCTGAGAGGTTTTTGTGGTTTTTTTATCTTTTCCAATTTTAATCCTCTCTTACGACTCCGGGATTTGGTTTTTCCGCCCAACAGTCCGGAGCACATTTTTATTTCTAGCACTTGCTGGTAATGAAATCGGGATTATTTGCCTTAAGTCCATGAATTCATCAGCTATGCAGCAGCAGGATCAAGCCATAAGTATGACTGATCTATGTCCCATTGCGTGATTTTTATGGAGCACAACAAGCATATGAGAACAATAAAGTGGGGGACACAATTCCTGAGCACAAAATCCCTTGTTGACCAGCAAAATCATTCATTAGGCCCAGGAGCTGCAGCAGATTTTTAACCTGGATTCTCCTCCAGAGCAAATCAGCTGGAAAAATCCAATATTTATCATAAAAAATGTGTAAATGCACAAATTATCTCTGCTGGAGTGAGAATTCCCCTGAGCTACGAGGTGAATAGCAATATACAATACAAGGTGAATAGCAATTTATTTCCTGAATATATTTATTATCCCGTATTTTGCTTCGCTCCAGCTGCCTCCCACCCTTCCCTTGGCTCTGAATTTGGGATGTGCTGCTCCTAATTTACCTCTGGAAGAGCTGTCTGCCTTGGTGCACAGTATTGAAATCACACTGGCTTCATCACAGAACTGCACAGGGAAATATCTATTTTTTTTTTAAATCCAAATCATGTAGGTGTATTGGAAAAGAAAAATATTTCCTCAATATTTGGGTCTAGAGCTCCTTTGAAATTCTCTGGCAGCGCTGAAATGATGCAAAAAACGAAGCCAATTCTGGGCATGAGAAATTCAAACCCAAAGATGCTCAAACTCTCCCCTTCTGGAGCTGTTCAAAATTAGGGATTCGAGCAGTTTGCCCATAACCTGAGTTTTTCAGGCTCCCAAATTCCCTCAAATGGACCTCAGCAAATGGACACCTCCATGAACAAGGTGCTCAAAGGACATTCCAGAGGTGACACCTCATTTCCAGAGGGATTCCAGCTGTTTCCTCTGACATCCATCACACAAAGCATTCCCTAGAAATTATTAATCCCCAGCTTTTTTTTTTCCCCCAGGAAAAAACGTTGGACTTGCTCTTGTTGCTTCTCCCTGCATTGGGAGGGTTTAAAAATCCAAATCAATTCGATTCTTAAATAATTTATGAGCTCTAATGGAAAAAAAATAAAAATAAAAAATAAAAAGGGCTAAATCCTTGTTCAGAACTCGAGGCACATCTGTTGGGAAATAATCACCAACCCAAACCGGCTGCAGGAGGAATTTGAGTCCCAGTTTTTCTTATTTTGGACGTCCAGGAGATTATCTGAAGTCGGTGTGTTAGAAAGCAACAGTTCTAATTTACCCAGAAAAGAAGGTGCTGGTTGCCAAGGCAACTCTGCCCCCCGGACCCGCTGGATCTTGGCTTAACGAGCTAAATTAGAGCAGATTCCCAGTGCCTGGGAAGCGGGACAGAATTCCAAAGGGCGCTGGGAAAGGAAAGCAAACACCTTACAAGTGGTGCTCCTTAAAAAGGTTCGTTAACTGAGTCCCGGGACAGACAAACTGGAGGCTGCACGGGGATTTCCTGCGGAGTCAATCCTACAGCAGATTCCATGTGCAAGTTCTCTCCCTGCTGGTCATTCCACAGATTGCCCTGGAATTCTCTGGGACTCCAGCAAATATCCCCAGCAACCGGTCGCCAGGAAACACCTGAGAGCCATTTGATGTTTAGTTTATCCACAGGAAATATAAGAGCATTTCTAAGAGGAAAACAACATTTCTAAGAGGAAAATAAAGCACCAAGGTGTGGTTAAATATATTATAATTAGTAGTTATCATTCCAGGGAATGAATTCCAAGGAATTTAGGTGCTCCTTAAAGGTTTCCAAAAAATCCTATATTTCAGAATTCTCTCTTTCAGAACTTGTATTTCACAATTGGGCTTTCAGGATTCTTTGTTTCCAACAAATATCCATCTGTTCCTACAACAACTGTTGTCCAGGAAATACCTGAGAGTCATTTTATATTTGATTTATCAATAGGATATATTAGTGCATTTCTAAGAGTAAAATAAAAGACAAGGTGTGTTTAAATACCTTATAATTAGTAGTTATTATTCCATGGAAAAGGAATTTAAGTGTTCCTTAAGTATTCCCCAAAAATCTGTATTTTAGAATTCCACATTGCAGGATTTGTATTTCAAAACTTGCACTGCAGAATTTCTATTTCAAAATTTGTAGTTCCGAATTTCTATTTCACAATTTGTCTTTCAGAATTCTGGATTTCACAATCTGTATTTCAGGATTCTCTGTGTTTCCAACAAATGTCGATCTGTTCCTACAACAACTGGTGTTGTAGGAACAACAGGAAACATCTGAGAATCATTTTATATTTCATTTATCCATAGGAAATATTAGTGCATTTCTAAGAGTAAAATCAAAGACCAATGTGTGTTTTATTAAATAAAGAAACATATTAAACATATGTTTTGATACACTATATTTAAATACACTATAACTAGTGGTTATCATTCCATGGACAAGGAATTTAGGTGCTCCCAAAAAATCCTGTATTTCAGAATTCTCTCTTTCAGAACTTGTATTTCACAATTTGTATTTCAGGATTCTCTGTGATCGAGAATCTTCTCTGTGAGGAGAATAAAAGACCAACGTGTGTTTAAATATATGGCAATTAGTAGTTATCATTTAGTGCTTCTGTATTCAGAGACTGTTATTTGGACTCTGTCAGAGGTGTGAGGATTAATGGTTTATAGCTTTTATTTTATGAAATTCAAGATATATGAATTTTGAGGTCACGTTTGAAGTCTGATTTCAAGACTCAGATTGAATTCTGTAGAATTCAGAATTGGCTTAAGGTGAATTCTATAAAACAGGGATTCAGGAGCTGTTTCTCACCTACTCTCCTCATCCCTGAATTCCCACTGCTGGACCTTGGTGAGGAGCTTGGTGTGGCAATGAACTGCCACACCCCCAAATTACACATCAATTATATGGATTTTTTCCCACTTTTACCACCCCCTCCAGCCCCTCTCCCACTTTATTCAAGTGTATCTTGATAATGAATTCTTGATATTCAAGTATCTCATATATATCAAGTAAATAAAATATATCAAATCTCTCTTTCCCACTCACTCAATTTACAGGCAGTGATTTTAGGTTGTATCCAATTTTACCTTGATATGATAAATTCCTTGGTATAATAAATTGCTTCATATAATAAATTCCTTACTATGATATATTCCTTGCTACAATAAATTCCTTCCTTCTGATCAAAACCTTGTCAGAAGGTGTGTGTACCCCTACAAGTAGCTGATTACACACCCTGTGCAAAGAAAGCAGCAGAATTGTAACATTTTATGGAAAAAACGAGAGCTACATTTGGGACAATTTCAGCTGAAGATAACAGTGAGTTTTAACATCGTGTCAGTGTTCAGTTCTCCTTTTCTGGCCTTATTTTTTGCACTGGCCTGGAGCGCCAGGACACAGAGAACGGATTCCCACAGGGTTAGATGGGATATCGGGAAGGAATCCCTGGCTGTGAGGGGGGGAGGCCCTGGCACAGGTTGCCCCGAGAAGCTGTGGCTGCCCCTGGGTCCCTGGGAGTGTTCCCTCCCCAGAGCGCTCGGCTCTGAGGGACACGGTGGGATTGCTGGGGGTGTGCAGGGGCAGGGGTTGGACTCGCTGGTCCCTGTGTGTCTCTTTTCCCCCAGGACGGGCCCTTTTCCCACAGGATATTCCCGTCCCCCACCATGGCGGCCGTTCCCCCTCAGCGGCCGCAACCACCGCGCAGGGCGGGGGGGTGGAACTGAGCCTCGCTCGGCGCGTACCAACTGCACCTCACGGGAGGGGAGGGAGGAGCGTACCACACGGCACAGCCGAGGGGGGACCCACCGCCACCTCCCACCCCGCTGAACGGAAGCAGAACTGGGAGGATGAGCGGGAACCCCCCTCTTTGGGTCGGCGGTGGTGCCGCCCGCCTCCCCGCGCACCGCCCCC
>VYXB01006561.1:0-13625 GCA_013397135.1 Pachyramphus minor
CCAAAATCCCCAATCCTTACACCTAAATGTCTTGAAAGAGGAGTCCCTGTAGAGAAGGAGACAAAACCTGGAAGCCAGACAAAGAGATCTTAGACCAGGCCCTATTTGGCTCCGTTTCACATGGATGGCTTAGGAAAGCAAAAGACCAAACCAAGAAGCCCCTGCACTGAAACTCTGCCACTCCAGTTGAGAACTAAACTCATGTGCTTCCCATTGCTAATAGGCAAGAGTCTCTCTGCTCTTTACAAGCTCACACCTACCAGGTTTGCAAGCTCTGTAGACTTTTTCCAGCAGTTGTTTGCATTTATCATCATCCCAATCATGCAGTATCTTGGATAAAATATACAGTTCAGCTTCAGGAATTGAATCATTAAAGAAGTCTCCTGTAAAGCAAGAACACATAAGCAAATATTTTCAGTTCTGTCCAGTTCTGGCCCTGCCATGTCTATCACAAATATCAGACAGCAATGGAATTACCAGTTGGAGTGCAATGTTGCACTGCATAGGGAATTTTACTCTTGTTCAGTCTCAAGATATGAAACATTTAAAAGCAGCAGCTCATCCTGAAACAACCTTTGAGGAAAAGGAAAGTGTTGGGGGTTAGAAATTGTTAACTTTGTGTTTTGGTATTTTTCTAACCCCCAACAGGAAAGCATTTAAGTTTTCTTCAATTATATAAATTCAGATTCATAAAGCACTAAGGAACATGTTTTCATGGTTTCTGTCATGAAAAAAAAGGAAAGAATATTCCCTTATCTAAGAAAATCTGCATTCAGATTTTTGTCTCAGTGTTTTACTTCATCATTTCTTCTCCCATTTTGCTGTCTTTGTTTTTATACACTCCTTTCTTTCCTCAAGGCTTTTTTTCTCTCTCTGAGCATCAAGCAACATTAAGCCATTCCAACACTTTGAAGGCCTTTGTAAACATCAAAAATAAGATCTCCCTACACTCATTTTCATCATAGATGGTAAAAGGATGATGAAGGATCAGTGGACTTGGCAATAGGAATATGAGCTAGCTCATTCACTTTTATGGTCTGAAATGTCTTAGGACTTTAAAGTCAGTCATGACCAGACAGGAAAAACCTCTTGCTCAGAGCAGGCCTGGCATCCCTCACGTCTGCCAGAAGGTTTTCACAGGAGGAAAGTGGAGTGTCAGGAAAATTTATAACAAGGCATGGCAGATTTCAAAATGGCAGGATGCCTTTTTTTTTGTTAATGTACCCTTGTACTGAAAAAAAAATCAAGTAGTTATGTTCAGGAATAAAAAGCTTCTGTGTTGCTGAACAACTGAGGTCTGTCTCGGAAAGCTGCAGATGCTTACCTGGGACAGCTGCAGACCTGGGTTGCGGGGGGCTGCAGCCTGGGACACTCAGCCCCCATAAGGGGCAGCTGGAGACATGAGCCTCCAGTGTGGTACCTCTGAGCAGAACCAAGGGGCTTGAAAGCAACAGCTGTAGTAATGCTACACCACTGCCCACACCCACCTGCATGGAATGCGATCTGACGCTCCTCAGGGGAAACAAATTGCTCTTTGGCCACTTGCACAACTTTCGGTAGATCATAAATTGTGACTGTGGAATTGGGATACAAAGAAACACACTCCCGGGCCAAAGCTCCTCCGCCTCCTTTGGGGAGAGCAAAAGAAGGTCAGCGCCGACACAAAACCAACCTGTTCAGCACCACCCCCATGAAACCATGCAGATAATGGTGGATTCAGCCTCATGGAACCTGGCAATGTACATTTGCTCCCTATGTGTTGCTGAAAGGGAAGAAGGAGGGATGGTAGAGGCCACTGTCTCCATTAGTTCTGGGCCAGCCCCACCCCTAACAGTTCTCACACACCCTCCTTGCCAGACCCAGCTGGGGGTGTTGGAAAGCGAAAAATGCAAAAACGACCACTGAACCAGGTACTGGGGAAGAAGTGATGGAGGTGGATCCTGACTCATCCCATGAATCCTGGGAGCACTGAGCATTGCTTGGATGGTGGCGTGCTGCAGCATAACAGGCTGTAGGCAGTATCTCAATGACAGTGACTGAAGAGCAGGAGGGAAAGAGTCTGGCACTGGAAAAATCAAGCAAGGCATGAAAAATTGCCAAAGCTGCCACATATACAAGGGAATGGCTGACTGAGCCATAATAACTGAGACTCCGTAGAGAAAAGCATTCAGCTTCCTTGCTCTCATCACTCACATTTCTCTTTTGAACCCAATCAAATCAGTAAAATGTTCCTTTTATTGCTGAAATATGTCCTGCTTTCCTTTGGTTTGCCCATCATATAACATAGAAATTATTTTTCTTTTCAAAGCTTGTAAAAGACAATTCAGAGGCTAATTAAAGAAGATCTACTGACACTCACCTCCCAGGTCATAGATCTGCGTGAAAGAAGAAAGGTCAAATGCAGCAAGAACATCTCTGCCACATATACTCCATACAGAGTTCTGGCCAGCCATGAATTTTGACATTTCTTCTTCTGATCTAGTAATACAAAGACATAGCACACAGAGAAGGTTACTTACCACACCCTTGGTGATTCCTATCTTATAACTTATTACAAGTTTTAGCACAAATACTAATCTCTGCTTTTATTGATATAGAATATGTTCTCTTTGCATGTAAACCTTCCCTGAACATTACTGTATCAGGAGTGTACAGATATGAATTCATGGATTTAAATGGGGAATCAAGACTACTGAAATTCAACATTTAACATGTATTTTGCTTCTAATTCTCAGGCTTCCAAGGGATTTTTTTTTCCTTTCAACTACCATTGGCTCTGTTAGAGATCTGAGATATGTTTTTCAGATTAGGATATTATATATTTCTATTAAAAATATCAGACAGTGTCTCAGTAATTGATATTGTTGAGAAAGAAAAACATTGCATGACAGTTCTGATGCGAGGGATTCTTTCATCAATATATTTAATTGTCCTGAGCCATAATTAAAAAACTATTTTTATCTACAATAAGAAAAATAAAATTTCTATAAATATACTAATAGTTACCTGTACATTGCTCCAAAAGGATCTTTAGATGAAATGCCAAAAGTTCTTTCATATTGGTTTCTTCCTTCTCTAAAATAGCAGTCAAAGGTTATATGAGTGTGGATGTCTCTTTTTTTACCCCAAACACACCTCAGGGCTGTAGTTTTAGCTAGAGCATCACTGTGGAAGGTGCTCAGCTTTGTATAGAATATATGTCAGTCTGTTTGTACTGACTCTAGAGGCACCCTCACTTGCCATCCCAGAACACGCTGATATATTTCTCAACCTTTCGCAAGAATGACTGGTTCTTTTCGAGGTCACATTGGGATGACATTTTGAACAACCTGATCTACTGAGTAGTATCTCTATCCATGGTAGGAAAGTTGGAACGAGAAGTTGAGTCTTTTCCAACACAAAACATTCTGGGAATCTGTGATTTATGGGAACACAACTCAGATACAAGACTGGTGCAATCATCACCATCATACACACCATATTTGGTCATCAGTTGCATGCACTGGAACAAGTAAGACTTCAGATCCATATTAAACTACTCCTATAAACCTTTGCAAGAGAAGCATCCTTAGCTATCATTACTCATCATTTACTTTGTTGATGCCTCCTCAAGTAAGAAGCACTGTAATGATGTTTTCCTGAAGGTGAAACAGACAGAAATCTGATTTCTAGATCACCTCTATAATCAGAGGCAAAAGGAAAACAAGAACACACACAGAAATGGAAAACAAGTGGGATAAACACACAAACCAAACCAAAACAAACACATATCAGCCATGTTAACAGCTGAAATTACCTGCTGGTTTTAATTTCTGAAAACCAGCCAGCATCTTCATTAAGTCCTTTCCCAGAAACACACCATTCAGAGCAGCCACGCAGATGCTGTAAAGCAGGCTGCAACATACAGGACACAACACTCCCCCTTACCTCACAGCTTCAGTCAGGTGCTGCCAGCACAAGTAGACTGTATTGGAATAATACATCATCATATGATACTGAGACTTTGGGCTTGATTTTGTAAGGTAGATGGTGGAAATTTCTGTGTTTCTGTACAGGGCTAAAGGGTGAAATAAATATATTTACTAACATGTATGATATACCACCCTGTCAAGCCTATTGTACAGCATGGTATTTATTGCCAGAAGATGCCTAGACACAAAGAAGATGCTAAAGACACAACCATGTTACTTCTACAGTCGAATCCTTCCACTGCAATGAGCAGTGGGTGAGGGCTGCTGAACTCTGTGTTGCCCCGTTCAATCTGAGTATTGCCCTACACTCAACTCCCGAATCCAACATTTCTTTCAAGTGCTAAAAGATCGCCTTATGAGTGCCATTGTCTACAAAAAGGCCTCTGCACTCAGAGGAAAATTTCAGTGTTCTCTATCTAAACAAGAACTCTTTGCAGAGAAGTCTTTTTCTGACTGGTCAGGAAATGGGAGACAAGTCCCCAAAACAGCATGCCAGCTACACCTACTTTCTCTCACTAGGGCAGGACCTTCTGCAGAGAGAAGAATGCCTAAAGGACTCACAGAAATCTCCCGTTTCCTCAAACACATTTGCAATGGCATCACTCACCCACGGGATTGGCATACCAAAGGAATATAAAAGATAAATCCTGCTCTCCCTAAACTCACTGGGCAACACCTATAAGCAACACCAAGAGCATGGCAACACAAGCTAGAGCACAGGACACAATTTATAAGGCTCTGGGCAGCCCTGACCAGCAGTCTGGTGGCCAGAAATCCCTTTTGTTTAAGTGGACTCAACGATTCTGATGCAAGAACAAACTGACGTTACCTCTCAGTTTTGATCAAAATAGTTCACATGATGGTAAAAACCCATAGAAAACCGCAAGCTGTTTTTAAATCATGCTGTTGCCCCTCCACCCTGGGATTTTGTTTTAAAGTTTAAAATCATGCCCATACCTCAGAGATTTCTTGAGACGAGCTCTGTATAGTTCCTGAATATCTCCTCCAAGGTCATATGAGTGAAGTTTAGGGATATAGAGCCCTTCACCTGGATTTTACTTTAAACCTGTGATCATGCTGACATTTGTCACTTCTGTTTCAGCTGATGCGTGAATCCCAAGTGATTCCCTCCTTCTTCCAGCTACATTACTGACCTAGTATTAGGTATCAGCTTAGCCCACACATCTTACCTCACTTTGAAAACCATCAGAGGTTTAAGTCTTTTAGTTTATTCCCCTTCCTCTGCCTTTATTACCTCCTTCTTGTGTCACGTCTACTGCTAAGAGCTTCAGTCCCACACAGGCCTCCAGCAGTCTTTCCATCCCGGTGATGCTGGTACCCAAGCATGCAGCAATGGAATCTGAAGACAGAGGTTCTCCTGACTCCAGCAGAAGATCAAACACGCCCAACTCACAGGCAGTGAACATAACCTGGAAGTAAGGAAAGGTGGGACTGAGGGATCAGGTGAAGTCAGTAAAGTCTACTGAATTTCTCAAGCTGCATTATTGGAGAAAATATACGCAAAATAATATTTTTTCCGTGTAAACTTTCATTTCATACAAACAAGTCCAGTTATTGAAATGTGGTTGATCTGAGCACCGATATAACACACAGGGCATGCAATGCACTTTTTGTTCATATTTCTTTTCCTTTTCAGGTGAAGCCAGCCAATGCTTTTGGCTCACAAAAGTCCACATTTAGAGACGTGGTTTTGGGTGTAAATATTGCTGCCACTTCCCTAGTTTTGGAGCACATTTTCACAGTATCTCTTGCTTTTTGCCTGGAAAGAACAAGAGTAAGACTGGATGGTGGTGGTTGTTCTCTGTTTATGTTTTTGTTCTTTAACTAAGGATCTAATGTGTGCTCCACTGACCTCTGGAGACTCTCCCATGTCTTGCAACAGGGAGAATATCCCCCTCTGTGGACCCTGTTTTCAGGGACTGACGTGAACTCTGCACGTGGTCTCCCAGAAAGAGGGAGTCTCCTCCCAACCAGAAGAATTGCTTCATTCAGGCCAGCAGAATCGCCCTGTCTTTCCATAGAGAAAGTGTGAAACTTCTCCAGGCAGAAACTTACAGACAGACATAGCTAACTATACATAAGAAAAGTATCCTTCTTTAGCTGTACACAGTCAACTTTACAAGTATTACTCTGGTCACACAAACACTCCTGAAACAGCAATAAATGCATTAACTCAGGTGACTGCCTGTATATACAATGATTCAATCTACAATGATTCCTGTGCAATGAAGCTCATTTTACTCTGAGTAAAGCATGGTTTAACCGAAGATGAGATCATTTCTCAAAAGCATAGTACCATGTTAATTTGGAAAGCATTGGGAACTCCTCTTTCTCAAGTAAAGTAATTTTTCATTATCTGTTTTTCCTCTCTTTACTCAGCTCTGTCTTGAAGGAGCATTAAGATGCAATGGTATTTGCACAACCCAAAGAGCATTCCTTCTCTTACCATGTTGGCCTTAGGTACAGCAAGGGACAATAAGAAAAGTAACTAAATAGTAAATTTAGGAAAAAATTGTAAATTTCACTAAATATTATAATTTTATGCCCATGTGCTTACACACAGAGAAAGCAAATAACAAGAATAAACAATAAGGAGAATGGAATTACTAGTTCTACATTTTGCCTTAATAAAATGCTGGTTGGAAAAACAGTCATTATACCAGACTCTTTCTTTCACTTCTTCCAAAGATTTACATTCAGGATCTAAAGTGAAATCCTTGAATATTTTGGTCTGCATTCTCTTTCTAATATTGAGTTATATTTCTTACCTTTGAGACTAAAAATCCACTGCTGTATTGCATAATGATTTGAGGATAGTCAAGGTCTTCTGTGGAACCCATCTTTCTGGACTGAGACACAGATTCCCTGGCCCTCTTAATTCAAATAAGCTTCTTTCCAACAGGCACAAAGCATGCCAGCTGATCCACTTAATCCTATCACTTGTGAGAAACACACTGGTTACAAAACATGTTAGCTAAGTTATTTGGCTTTGATGGGTCTTTCTACCCAGTTCAGCTGTTTCTTTGGATCTTCCATCATCAAGTATAAGTCTAAAGCAGCACTGTGGATTAAAGCTTGTATTGTCAGTTCATCAGTCAGTTAAGATGCTGGTACTTCAGAAGCACTTGAAAGCTCGTGACAAGCAAAATAGGAATCAGTACAGAAGAGCATCAAGAACCTGAACTCTGCACAATGCACCGGAGTCCATAAATAAAAGCAGAGTCTTACTTGCGACTTGAAACTTGCTGTGAAGGGCACAGGTCCAGGGCACCCTGGGGCTGGCAGTAGGGTAGACTCCATCCCTAAGTGCAGAAGCAGCCAGTCCAAAGAAAAGCTGGAAGAATCTGTTTGCTGCTTTGTTGCTGTGACTAGTTTGCTCTAGCAGTGACCACTCAGGTAAAGCCTATGAGGAATTAAATCTACTCTTGTTACTTTTCTGTATTTTCCAGGTCCCTCCCTCCATACCAACTTAGAAATCAATACCTGTCTGATAGCAACACCACAGCAGGGGTGTCCTACTTGTGCTTTGCCATGTTTTGACAGAGCAGGGTGCTGAGGGATGACAAAATGTTCTACATTTTCCAGCTGGTTGCTACAGTCTTCCTCACCTTCTCTGCAAAACTAACCATGGGCATGGGGAAGGCCCTTGGGAAGAAATAGTGAAATGACTGCCAAGTGCAAGATATGGCATAGACTTCAACTTCATGCAGGACATACCTCATAGGTATTTCATCAGAAAATTAAACACCTGGATTACTTTCCTGAAATCTTTCTGTCCTGCTGTCCATCTCTCCAGCTTGTAAATAAATGCTTGACATCTTGCCTATCTTGCATTTTTGGGCAGATGTTGCAACTGTGATGCAGTGAAACTTTTTCAACTGAAATATTCCACTGTATAACTCTTCTGTGAATCTGAATTTTCCATTCAGATCCTTGCATTTTAGCCAAAAGAGATTCTACTTCTTTTAGCCAGTAGTGAAGTAGTAACTTACTTTAAGAGTTAGTTGTCAAAGTTAGGCAAGAAGATGTCAGCCTTCTTCCCCTCTGTACACAAACTCAGAAACAGTACCCATTCCTCCAACTCTAACACCTCAGGGTCTCCTGTGTTACCAGAGTAGTAGGTCCGAACACACAAGAGTTACAGCAATCTGTAGAAACATGTAGAGCTCCTCATCCTGGCCAACACAGCCTATAAATATAGGGCTATTGTCTTGCTAGTGCACCAGACTTCGCTGTTCAGATTCATTCCAAAGACAGTTCTGCAGGAAAAGAAAGTTTAAAAATTTCTCCCTAAGTCTCCATCTGTATAGGTAACCAAGTCAACTTATTTCCCTCAATAACTTCCCCTCTCCTCCAATGAAAACAGAGAAATAAATAATATGATTATTCACACATTACTAGCCGAAGATAAACACTGTTAGCCAAAAAGGTTAGAAAGTTGTAGGAAAATAGTTTAAAAAAAAATTTTCTCTGCTAAAGTCAAATTCTGCCTGCTATTGAGAAAAAAAATGCAATGCTTGCAATTTCATGCAAGCCTAGAGATTTCCCACTCCTGTGATCATAACAACTATTCAGCCCCAGGCTATCAGCCACACTGGAAGCAAAAGCTCCCCACACATTTCTCTTCTGCTGAGCTAAACAAAACAAGTCGAAGAAGAGCTAGATGCTGCTCACCGGCTAACAGACCACTTTCCTCAAAATACTCAGCCACGGACTGGTAATCAGGTATTTTAGTGACATTTTAGTACAGCTGCATTACAGATTCATGAGTACAAAAATGCTCAACCCTTGATTCTTGTAGTTTTGACTAAATAACAGACAGTTATGTGCACTAGGGCAGACTAGCACATCTTAACTGGCCATAAATGCATTTCACTTAAGGCAAAGTTATAGGATACAAGAGTCTCCAGTAATAAAATGACCACCCAGCTACCTAAACCCACTCGAAGTTCTTTCTCAGTTATGACTAAATCTGTCTGTTGAGAACACCAGTCGTAATCGTCTAATGAGATTATTACTGGCAGTGAGATGTAGAGGTGGAGGGTTGCAAGTAACCCACACCACATTGATGCAAATGCACATGCAGTGTGTTGCTGTTTCCAAGTAAATTGTCACTGAGGCTTAAATTTTAAGCTCCTTCTAAGCTACAAATGCATTCATGAAAATGAAATTGTAATGGCTTGCTTTCTCTGAAAACCTCATCAAGATTTCTCTCACAGGGCTTAGACCATGTGCAGGTTAAAGCTGTTAACTTTACCTCCACAGCTCTATTTCGGTGATACATTTGCTTTGCCTAACTGATTCACTACAAACAAATGCTACCAAAAAAAAAAAATAAAAAAATTATATCACTTTTGCATAACATTTGAAAGTAAGACATTATCTATGAAAAAAAGACAACTGTGCCTCACTATCATTATTAAGCCTCTAAGTATGCCCAGCTTATAAGAGATGACCTGGAAATACACTAAGATGATACAGTTTGTGGCCTTTTTTTTAACAATCCTAAAAAGCCAAGATGCTCATACTTTTTATTTGAAATGCAAAGTCCAGTTTTAACAAAATGCTCATTTTCTTCTTTACAACGTCTAATTCTTCTCACATTTTACAATAGATGTGTTTTCCTAGTAACATAACTATTTCTTCTATCATTTTTTGACACCAACTAATTTCATTTTTTTCCTGTTTACATCACATATACTCTTGCAAATACTTGGAGTGAGCAGGAAATCCTGTATTTTAGCTCATTCATTTAGCAAACACTCCCTTCTATTCAGTTTTACTTTCAGTAAAAACTCTGGCTGAGAATGTCTTTTAAACTCCATCTTAAGCAATCCAGAGTTGTTCTTGGTTTAACTTCTGGCCTGCAGATAATCTCTCAAAAAATAATTCAACAAAATAGTCATTGAGATCTCTCTCAGAGGTAGGTGGCAGTATATAAGAGGCATAGGCTCCCTGGGGATAGCCAGGGAGTTCACCAGCAAAAAATGGTAGATGTTTTAAAGAGAGAGATGCAAGAAGAAAACTCAGATGGATAGCAGCTAAGGTAGGTCTGATTTCAGAAATTACTTGTTCTCTGTCAAGCATCACAAAGGAAAACTGTGGACAAGCAATTGCCTTGCACAGGCCATTTTAGAGGCTTGGCTTTCCTGGAGATGAGCTGAACACCTGCCTGCTCATGGGAAATGGTAAACAAATTCCTTATTTTGCCTTGTTTGTGTGTACAGCTTTTGCTTTACTTTAAACTGTCTTTATCTCAACCCATGAGTTTTCTCACTTTTACCCTCCCAATTCTCTCTCCCCACCCACCAAGGGGGGAATGAGTGAGCAGCTGCATGGAGCTCAGTTACCAGCTGAGGTTAAACCATGGCAGCAAGCCATGTGCAATTGCAAGGAAAATCTGGTCTGAAGGTGATTAATTCTTTTTCAGACACTTTGTTGGCAGTGTTTGGGAGTGACATAGTCCTTCATATTGTCCTACAAAAAGTCCAATTTCACGGGCAGCACCCCTGTACATCCCATCCAGAGCAGCAAGAGCTCACTTTGCAGGTGCCACAGTGCATATGCAGCTAGATTAGGTATCAATTAGAGAGCAATTCCACTCAGCCTCAGCCCTTCAAAAGTTTTATTACACATTACTATGGCAAAGCATTAGCTTGAGCTAATCTGTGATTTATTTTTTTTTTTGTGAGCTAGCAGGTGTACTCAGGGGGTGCAGGGGGAATCAGATTGAATTAATTTTCTGTGCCATCTAATGGAATTAAAAAAAGAAGAAAGGATGGTGGTGCGTACCACTTCCAACAAACCTCAAGAGCCCACTATTAGATTAAGTAAAAAAATAAATAAAAAAAATAATAATAAAAAAATATATATATATATAAAACCAGAGGCATACTTCCTTTTAACAACAATAATACTTGTAGGAATATTAGGTACTCCATGGATCTGTTCTGTACACCTGGTTTTGAAGAATCAACTGCAACTAGATTGCTGCTTTATAGAAGCAATAGAGACAACTCTGCAAATTTATTGTGAAGCAGAAAAAGACACATTCTGCAAATAACTGTTCATGAGGCTGGGCAAGGGTCAGATCAACAAAATGCAACATAAGCTTAATGAAATAGGTGTTGTATCCAGAAAATCCAAAACTCAAAGGCAGGATACCAGTTCAAAACACAGAGAATAAATATATTTCATCTTTAGTATAATAAAGAAAATTTGCTTTGTATAGTAATACAAGACATCAGTGGTCAGTTTTGCCCATCCATTTATAAATTCAGGAATTTAATGCCAAACTACTAGGCTGAATAAAATCTAACAACAAATATATAAAATCTAACAACATCTCTAACTCTGCTGTCAAACATGAGCAGCCACAATAGTCTGTTATGTGATACTGTACATATTCAAGAGCTGCTCTAAAGCTGACACTAGTGATGCCCAGGTAGTCCTGATCAGCAATCAATTCTCATTAGTTTGTGTTTATAGCCTTGGGGCACTGAATCCTGCTCTCACAATTTTCGAAGCAACTGCAAAAATTCCCATTTTGTCTGTCTGTTTTAAGGATGATGCTTCCAGATAACATATCAAATGTTTTTATACGCATACCTAATTATGCCCATGCCCTTATTCTAGGTCACTGAGTAGATTGCAAAGGTAGAGCCAATTAGAAAAAGAATATGGATATGGTCACAGTTTTGGTAATCATTTTTTACTAATATCAATTACTTCCAGCAATTTGACTTGAATGTTATGAAAACTACTTTCCCAGAGCAGGCAGTAAGCAGATGGAAAGCATCACAATAATCATATTAAAGGGCTTGGCCTTGCGCTTGAGGCAAAGCTCTAGTTTGAATAAGCTGCTTCCTGAGTCACCTAGTGCAGGTGGGACTCAGTGCAGGCTGAGGCCAAGAGATAAAAAGAAAATTGCAGGCCAAAAGGCTGTTAAGTACAGAGGCTCACTGGCCCTCAGCTAGCTAGGAAGGAGACATTTTTCTTTAAGGAAAAGAACAGGAATATGCAGTAACATTGTTCATAGCAGGAACCTGGATGTCTTAGCCTTTAGAGACTCATGTTCTTCTTTGTTTCATAAGGGCTGGAGGAAATCCACTCCTGGTTGCCACTGCCAACAGCCACAGTGAGACAACCATGTGCAAAAAGTGCATGCACCAGCTCCTGCACAGCACAGAGAAGCTCAGGAGCTTTGTCCCACAAACCTCCTACCCTCCATCTCAGACCTTGAGATCTCAAAGCAGTCTGTGGTAAACAGGGTTCTCCTCCTAAACCAAGAATAGGTCACATGCTCCCTTGTTGCTCCCTTGTATTAATTCACTCCAGAACCCTACACAACCTCAAGAGCAAAGGGGGTTCATACTCGATCCTGTTCTCCTGGCACCTCTGCAAGGACAGAAGGGAGACTTGGTGACAGATGTGAAATCTCTTCTGGAGCTCAGTGCAAACAGAGAGGTGCATCCTCACAACTGAGAAAATTCTCCTCCTGTCTCATCATGTGATTTAAGACCCAAGAAAGGAGGCAGAACATTGGAAGAAACTCTGGGCATTTCTTGGGATTCAGTACGTGGAATAGGGCTCAGGTCTCTTTCGCAGCTGCCAAGGCTTTCCAGCAGGTGTGAATATACTGCTGGAGCATGAAGTTGCCCAATCCATGGCTTAATGGGATATACACCTTATATTTATACCACACCGGTCATGCATACTGGGGACATTTTTCCACTGTTGAATAAAAAAAACATACCAGTTAAGAATGAACCTGAGCCTTCCCCAGCAACAAAGCCTGATTTTAAAGCAAGCTTGAAGTTGACAGGTATGGCTGCCTGACACAGCGCAAGAAACTGGGAACTATTTGAGTTCTTGGCTTTGCAATGGCACAGGAAGAGCTCCAGATTTTTTAAGCAGGACACAAAAAAATTAAGTCAAATGCATGGGATAAGCTTAACTCTTTCGGAGGAATGACAAGTGCTGAAGTCTTCCACCATCGTCAAGGATTTGACTACCCTATACCCTTGGGGCTGCCATCCATTCAGTCAAGATCAATGCTGACATTCAAGCTTCAACTTTTCAAATAGTAATCTAATTGAGAAGTAGCAAAGACAGTTACAAGAAAAAACACCTACTAAAATCAGTCAAGCAAATCCAAGCAATCAGGTAAGATTTATGCAATTAGCATCTAAACATGTTGCGACCCACCCCACATAGGGATGGGTAACCCAGGTTCTTATTAATAATCCCTTGGGGTGGATTAGAGTGAAAGTACACTGAATAGTTGGTGTTTGAAAACATATATATGTAGGGTTTATTTTAGAACAATTTTGTTTCAAAGGTAAACAGGTATGTTGCCATTTTAGGTGTTATCATCTATGTCTATCATCTATAGCAATATGGCAAAAAAAAATAACCTTTAGGGAAAAGGCACAAGGGAGAGAAAGGGAAAGAGAGGATAAGGGTAAGTGAGAGTAAGGGAAAAAAGGGTAAGGGTGGAAAAATGACTACTGGATCCAGTGATGGAACTTGGTAGTTGCAGAAGCCATGGTCTTGATCTGCTGGGGGTGGGGAAGGGAAGCCCACACACTTGAAGTTATGAGTTACTATATACTTCCAGAATAACTTCTACCT
>VYXB01006561.1:14240-24586 GCA_013397135.1 Pachyramphus minor
TACCCCCGACCCCCATTAGTATTGTTGAGCATGATGATATATGGCAAAGGACATCCCTTGGTCAGCTGGGGTCAACTGTGTCCCCTCCCAACCTCAGTCCACCCATGTGGGGAGGGGTGTGTACAACACGAAAAACAGGGCAGGTTAACTCCATCACTGCCAAACCCAGTACAGGGACACACAACAAAGTATCCATTCTGCACTGAAACTCAAATAATGCTGTATTTTGCAAAGCTATCAGTGGTGAACTGAGAGAGGATGTTATGCCACTTCTGGTGTTGAATTATGCTAAAACCAATCTGACTCATCAACCCAACCTAAACATCCTGATAGTGAGGTGAAGATGTGGCAGACCTGGTAAAGTATTCTTATTTAAAAATGCTAAGATGACACAGCTGGCCTGGAGTCATATGACTGACAGGCAATCACTTTCTACTATAAAAGTTCAGTCCCACTTTCTAATGGCAAGTTCTTCTAACATGTCCCTTTCTTGGAATGTGTGAGGAGATTCCTCCCTTGGGTCAGGATGCCCCTCAAGGTTACTCCTCAAGGCTGATTCGCTCATGGTTGTTCGTATGGGTGAGTAACATTAATCTCTACCTCTTTGGGTTTTTTGCTTGCTTTAACATAATTGCTTTGATATAGTACACTATATGACACTATACTACTATAGTAGATCTAGCTTCTATACTGTGTAGTAAATAATTCTGATTAAGATATTTTTGTCTAATCATTTATTATAATAATTTATTTTTATATAAATATATCTGGTTTGCCATCCTTAATCCTGTGGGACAAAGTTGTACAAAGATTCATAATTCCTTAGGCTTAAACCATTGACAAAGTCTGGGCTAAGATTGGATCCAGCTGCACGTAGGCTCCTTTCTGAGAAGGAGTTTAAAAAACAAGAGATTCCTTTCTGCATCTTGTGACTCAATGGGAAGGCTTCACCAGTAAACTGTATCTGAAGCTCTCACTCTACCCATGACACCTGGACTAGTGAAAGGTGTTCCAGTCCATGGCAGGGGGAGTTGGAACTAGACAATCTTGAAGATCTTGCATTTCTATGATTCTGTAATTTTCTTAGGCCTCAGAAATTGCCCTAAATCTCAAGGGAGCTTATGGAATCATTCATTTCAGGGTGGGATATGAAAACTAATCTTGGCACCTTCTCTGGAACAAAATAACCTCTCAAGTACAGCCTTTTTTTGTACCAACTAACTATCTGTTGGATTCTTCTGACTCCAACACTTTTTGGTAACTACCACTGCTTTAACTGTTTCCACTCCCTGGCAATGACACCACATTCATAGCTTTATGACTTAGTGAAAGTAGCACTATGAACTAACATTTCCCTGATTATCTCGCTGACATTATCAAGACCTCCATCCAAGATATTAATCTGGGCAGGCTTGCTGCTGTGCCCATTTCCCCAGGGAGCCTGTTCTGGTGCCCAACCACCCTCCAGGTGAAGAACCTTTTCCTGAAATCTAACCTAAACCCTTCCCTGACACAACTTCAGGCCATTTCCTCGGGTCCTGTCACTGTTCAACAGAGAGATCAGTGCCTGCCCCTCTAGTTTCCCTCATGAGGAAGGTGTAGACTGTGATGAGGTTTCCCCTCAATCTCTTCTCAAGTGACCTCAGCTGCTCCTCATACAGCTTCCCCTCAAGGCCCTTCACCATCTTCATTGCCCTCCTTTGGATGGTCTCTTTGTCTTGTAGTGTGGTGCCCAAAACTGCATGCAGCCCTCAAGGTGAAGCCACACCAGTACAGAGTAGAGGACAATCACCTCCCTCAACTCAGGTGTTCCTCCACCGGCTGGCGATGCTTTGCCCGATGCCCCCTGGGATATGGTTGGCCTTCCTGGCTGCCAGGACACTGCTGAGTCATATTCAACTCCACATCGACCACAACCCCCAGATCTCTTTCTGCACAGCTACTGTCCAATGTCTCATTCCCCAGCCTGTACACACAACCAAGGCTGCCCGATCCCAGGTGCAGAATCCAACACTTGTCATTGCTAAACTTCATAGAGTTGGTGATTGCCCAGGCCTCTGATTTGTCTAGGCCTCTCTTGTCTTCAAGGGACACAACAGCTCCTTACAATTTAGTGTCATAAATGTCTACCTTTTCTGTTCACAGCTAGTAACTTTGCAGCATTGTCTAGCAGAAAACAAATCCCACATGAATTCACTGCAAGTAACACAGAAACTCAGCCAGCCAGGGATCCAGCTGAGCTGCAGCACCGATGTGCTCTTCTGACACTTGAGGAAATGGACACACTTCAATTTCATGCATGAGTGTGAGGAAAATGGCATCTGAAGGCTGGATACACAGATCACATGTCCTGCTGAATTAACAGCTGACACAGCTGTAACATAACAGGGGCATTAAGAAGAGCCGCTGAACTTCATTATTCAAATGTGTTGAGTGATGTTTTCAACAAACAGGTTCTTATACAGCACTTCTGCAGATTTTAATATACTGACATGAAAACAGCAACTTCAGTTCACTGGAAAGTTTTCTTTTTAATTTTACCATAAAAATGCAAAATAAACTCTTTCACTGTAATGTTATAGCTTTTAATATTCCTGAGCTGCATTTTAGAAGCAAAAGTATTCTTAAATGGATTTAACAAGAGACACTGCAGCCTTACTTTTAACACCACAAGTAAAAATAATTTAGCAAGAAGGCCCCTTTTTCAAGACAATGTATAGCTCTTTATATACCTGAAAAAATGTTTCAAGTAGCTCTATGCCACCTGAAATAATTACAAAGCCAAATATATCAACAAAATATTGGAACAACTTTCAACAATTTTACCACTGCTTCTTACGTCCTACACCAGTGTGCCTCTCTTACATGGAAAGTATAACTATACAAAGGCATTATATGTCAGAATAATTTGGGCCACAAAGCTTGGCATCATAAAGACATATGAAGGAATCACAGCAATTTAAAAGGTATCCTGCATATCTTTATAGTCAGTTTTAAGAAAAATATGAAAGTTCTGCTATCCACCTCAATCAGTAAAAACTCTACTCTGTTAAACATGTTTTCATTTAATAAACCAGAAAACACTTTAAATCAAATCTCTATGTAATAGCTTGTCACCTCTGTAGTTCCTATAACTGGCATCCATGTGTTTCTCAAACCAAATTAGGTGATACAGGGATAAAAACTAAACACACTAAAATTAAGGTTTAGAAAACTGAAAGTGAAGAAAACAGACTGGCTTTTAGCACAAGCACAGGTGGTTATACCTACGTTGTGGTAGAAACATAGAAAGAGACAACAAAGGTCATAAAAATCAGGCATCTATGTTCTTGATTTCAGGGACTAGATGCAACCTAAGCATTGGTGAAACAAACACGTTTTCTACAGCAGTCACACCGATGAGGTCTGGTTTACAACTTTCTGGCCCTTTTGTCCAACCACAGCCTTCCAAAGGAGTCAAGGCCTCCACCACCCACTCCAAGAACTCCTTCTCTTACTCCGTGATCACCGCCGGTGCCTTCGTCTCCTGCTCACACTTCTGCGACTACGACTTCTTTCCCTTCTGTCTCGTCTACGTTCCCTACTGCGAGTTCTCCTGTAACGTGAACGCCTGGGGCTTACACTTCTCCGACGAGGACTATGGCTTCGCCGAGGGCTGTAACTTCTGCTGGAGCGTCTATAATACCTCCTTTCCTTCCTGCGCTTCTCATCCCGGTAACTCGCATCTCTTCTGTGTCTGCTGCTCTCTCGTTTCCCCTTACTCTCATCACTATTTATGCTACTACATGAACGACTCTTTCTTCTCCTTGGCTCTGTGCTACGTTTGTCCTTCTCACAGTGAGAGCCTTTCCTGTGTGTATTCTCATCATAGCTAGAGAGGCTCTTCTGGTCCTGGTTATTGCTGGGAACACATGACAGTACCTCTGAACCTCTTTTCTCAGAACACCTCTCAGGGCTTGTAGTATGAAGATTCTGACCTTCTTTGATGTGAACTTTGTCATGGATGTTGCCATTTAAGTACTTGCACTGAGTGTTTACACTTTCAGAGGATGCTACTTCTGTTTGAGAGCCGGGAGCCAGTTTGTCAGTAACGGCCTGTCCTGAGGTAGAAGTGATGCAGCTGGATGACACAGTGTGTGAAACACCACTAGGGTTTTTCAGCATGTCAGACTGAGATGCTTCAGGTTCTTCTTTGTTTTGATTAACTGCATCCATTTTCTTGCTCAGAAGATTATTCAGTAGTTTCTCCCTCAGTTCCTTTTCTTTTCTCTGCAACTCCAGTGCTCTCTCTTTTTCCTCTTCTACACGTTTAAGCTCAGCCTCCTGGAGCCTTCGTCTCTCCTCTAGCTGCTGAAGACAAATCTTTTCTTCATTCTGTTCTTGCTCCAAAAGCTTTACTGTCTGAAAGACAGTCAAAGGGAAGATAAGAATAAACAAAAAAACATTTATATACCTACTCATGCTTCCAAGTTGTACCATAACAAAAAAGCAGCGATATGTCAGGAAAATAAAATCTAACAAACAGAACTTAACTATCCCAAAATAAAATGGGGTTTCCTTAAGGGGAAAAAAAAATCCCAAAACAATCAACCAACAAAACCCACTAACACACAACTTTTTAAGGTCAAACATTACTGGTTCACGATTCTTGAGTGTTAATTGCTCCTAGCTGTTTCACACAGCTAAACCAAAGCTTGGTCTGTATGCCTCCTTAATGTAACAATGATAACAAGAGCTAGAACAACATGTGAAATCTGCAGTGTTGAAATACATTTATCAGGGCCAACACTTGAAGGCTTCAGAGAAACTGAAAATTAAAAAAAAATCAGTCAAATATAAAATGTTTTAAATTTCACTGAGAAGAACTTCTCTTAGATGATTGCAATCTGCAGTCCCGTAGATGACTTTACAATGAATTCATAAAAAACAGCAATTAAACAGACATATATTACATAGAAACTGATTCCCATTTTGTCAACCACTTTAGAAACTCAAGATATTTGAAAAGACTGTTTACACATTTTTTTATACTGGCCCAGTCAAATGGCTCAGTGCAGACCTTAGAATTCTCCAAGTGACAGAAACATACTCTCTGTTTCATCAGGCAACCTTTCCATTCTGCAGCTACAAAGTTTAAAAGTCTACAAAAAGCATTTCTCCCTTCTTCTAGTATATAACTGGTCTGTACATAGCACAATGAGTTCAAAAACACTTCTGAGGCACACTGGAATCAAGCAAAAACCATGCTTTCAGCATAAAATACTTAACATACATTATACCCTAATATATGACTTTATCCAAGTCTTAAGCTTCACTGGTTCAGTGAAAAAATAACAACACTATTAGAGAGACAGGACCTAACATTTAAATCCTTTGCTGACAGTTCTTTTTCTACAGAAAAATAATTCTGCACCTTTTCAAATATCGACTAAGGAAAATTTATTCTCTGAAGCTGCCAAGAAAAGTTAACAGAATTCCTGAAAGCCAGATGGGTAACAGCATCAAAACTGGAACTAAAAATAAAGGAGGTTTGCATCTTTTCTTCCACACTTAGTTCACTTTATCATGCTCACACATTCTTTTACTGGACTTAAGAGTGCCAACTAATTTACTGGTAAAAAATTCTATTTAGAATTATAGGTTCAAGTTCACTCTTCCATTCACCCATATGTGCAGAATTTGCCAAGGGAGAACTACTAGTCTTTTTTGCCAAGGGAGAACACCGTGCTTTTCTGATTTTTTGGTCTAAGGAGTAGCATCCAGAGAGGTAGTAAACATATTGTTTAATGAACAATGCTCCCCACCCCTTTCAAGTCAGGCTTTGTTCTGCTGCTTTCTTCATTAGCTTCTGAAATAAATATTGAAGTTACCTTTACTCTGCTTAGCAGTTCTGCAATTAATCTAATGGACTGAAGATTTCTCTGAGCTAGCAGGAGTTTCCTTTCTTCTAGCTTTATCTTCTCTTGCAGTTTTTTCTGTTCTTCAGCTTGAAGCTTTTCAAGCTGCTTTTTGTTTCGTCGAACTTCACGATCTTTCTGTTTCTGTTCTCTCTTGCGCAACTTCTCTTCCCTTTTTCTCTCTTTCTCATACTCTTCAAGCTCTCTCTGCTTTCTAAAAAGAGATGAATATTTTTACCTTATCTAGGCCAGCTGCAATTTTAGACTCCTATGTAAAAATACCTTTCATACTTTAAGTAAATTTGTTTTTAAGTAACTCGTATTGATTACGGAAGAACAAAAGCAGAAAACTGAACATTTTAAACATTATTTGTGAGAGCAAGCAGTCATCAGCCTGCCATTTTTTAAAAAACAAAGAAAAAACACGGCTCCAAACCTATTTGACCAGAGACAATAACAAGGCATCAGGCAAGTGGGCAGAGAATTATCATGGTGAGAAGTAAAATACCAAGACAATTAATGTGTGCAGGGGTGGTGGTTTTTATTTCAGTCATTAGGACAAAATGGTAGCTTATGCTAAAGGCCAAGGGCTTCTGAGATCAGGCGTCTAACGGCACAATTTTTGGGAAATTGAGTATTTTGCAGGTTTAGAGTTTTGAAATGAACATAGGCGTAAGTTATAACCTAAATAACTCCATTCAGCATTAAGTGCTTCACTTTAGCTACAGGAAACTTGTGCTTAGTTATTTTTTATCTTTTGACACTGATATGAAGGAGTAACAGTAGTTTTGATATGTCTGATAGTTAAAAATATAACTGAGCAAGTAGCAATAAATACCTTTCTTCCTCTTTTTGTTTTTCCTCAGCTTCTTTCTCTTTTCTCTTTTGTTCTTCCCTCTGTTTTTCAAGCTCTTGAAGCTTTTGCCTTTCAAGCTGACGTTTCTTAATTGAGGCATCACTGAGGTGTTTCGTTGAGTCAAAAGAAACCTTTACAAGATACAATTGAAAACAAAGAGAATTAAAAATCCCTGACTACCACACAATTTTTACCTAGACCTCAGTGTAAGTACAATCAGAAATACAAAACCTTTTTTAAAAGAGAACTCCTCTACGTACCCAGAGCAAGCACCAGCTACTGTAACCAGGTAACTGAATATTAAATGTGTGCACACTAGCAAAATTAGATGCCACTTTATCCTTCTGTGTCTCACAACAAAAAATAAACCCCAGTTGTGGTTTAGTCCATGGCTGTCCAATATTTTCAACATGTCAGAATAGGCACATACAGAACTCTTTAATTTATGCATGCTGCTAGGGAGTGTACAGCACTGGGTAGAAACTGGCCTAAACGCAGTCCCATTTCTGTTTAAATCTGTGATTCTTAAATTTAGGAAATGAAATAGTTCTGCAATATTCAGTACTTGTTTTAAACAAGTGCCTTCCCATCAGTTTTAAACCAAGATTCCCAAACTGAGGTACATCGGGCTGAAGATCCCAAGTTATGGGAACAGAACAGAAAAGGAGGAAGATACACACATCTGAGCAATAAGACCTCAAAAACACTAAACTTCCAGGACACATGAACACACCTTGGTCATGTCCAGCTGCATGTTGGAACAGGACATCAGGAGACATGACAGCCCTAGTGTCCTTATCTCTCATTCTGTGTAGAGCCAGGTGTTTATAAAACATTCCTGCAGACCCATGGTCATGAACCATGCGGAAGAGACCAATGGGCACGTGCTCTGCAGTTTAACTTACCCAGGCTCTATGTAAAATGATGTTTCACTAACAGGCTGAAAGGATAGATAGGTAGAAACACACAAGGTGTTGTGACCTTGTATGACAGAGATCTGCCCTGACAGGGCAGCTGCCAGGAAGGCAGGTTTCCTCTTGCACAGCCAAACTAAATTTGGGAACCCTGATCCTCTGCGTGCAAGTGACAGTTTGAATTTCACTGGGTCAAGGTACAGGTTTTATGCTGCAACTGACAAACTTTGATAACAAGATAAAAAATTTACAGCATTTTACTTAGACTCACTAAACTTGCACAAATATTTGCATGTTCCCACATTACGCCCAGGAATACTCCATTTTTTTTCCTGAAATGCAATTTCTGGTTTGATGAACGACTATTGGGCATACTTAAATATACTGTCAAACACTCAGCCAACATGTAAATGCTCAGGCCACCTTCAAAGCAAGTTTTCTTGAGGCCACGCTGTCATAGATACTACATCTGATCTGACTGTCTTGATCTCTCTTGTCATACTTTCTAAGACAAATAGGTTACAGAAAATTAGTTATAACCTAAAGTTATAACACAGTACATAAAGCACAGGGACCAAATTAAGTTAATATTAATTATATTGTATTATAAATTAAGCCTAGTGCACACAGTGAAACTGTGCTAGAGATCACCAGTCTCATTTAAATTTTTGTGGGGCCCTTCTGTACGTGAGGTACACTAATGATTAACTGTGTATTCCCTAAGCCATACAAGCCATTAAACTTCACATTTCTGACACCTGTCTGGTAGAGCTCATACAGGGACCAAATACAGAGGCTGTGAAATTCCCAGCCCCTTCCAAATTCCAATTTGTAGGCAACACAAGAAAAGAACAATGCTCTTTAAAGTTAACCTTTTGTTGAAATCTGTCTGAATTTGTTCAGAATTAGAATTCTAAGTGAAATCACAAAATTTATAAACACATGTTATTTTCTAAAACTATTTAGAAAATGCTTTTTGTAAACCTGATCCTTCCATGAGCAGTTCTCATTCCTGGAACTGTCTTGTTATAGGAAAAAACAAAACTCCACTCACTTTGCTCACACAGTCTAACAACACATTTTTCTGCCAACATTTTCCATTAAAAATTGTATTAGGGCTGTTCCATGAAGCTACAATCAGTGCTGTCAATGTCACCCGTTGTCATCACTACGGTACACAGAGGTAAGTTTCAAGCACTGTGGAAATAACATTTATTTGGTCTTTCATATGGGTTCCCATAAAAAAAAAAAAAAAAGCCTGCAGTCTCTCACCTTGATATTGCAAGCCACTGCTTTGCCATCATCACCTTTGTACATGAGCTTCATCCCTCGCAGGGCGTTCATGGCCTCGATGAAACCCGCGTACTCCCGGTACTGGACATAAGCTTCAAAATTTAAATGGCCTCCAAAACTGAAAGTGTGGAAATTTCTGCCAGTCATTTCTTCTCTGTAAGGGTCCAGCATGGGTATGTCCACATTACGGATTTCTCCAAATTTCTGGAAAACTTTTATCAGGACTTCTTCACTTGGCTTTTCCGAGCCGGTCTCCTTTGCTGCAAACCACTTGCAAGGTAAGCCCTCTAAGTGAATGGTGTCCGGCCTTTCCCCCGGCAAAGTTTCATTCATGTCCTTTGCATCACGGAAAAACGAGTCCCAGTCATGTCTGGTAGGAAAGTCAATCTTATACTCTGCAGCACGCACTTTCAAAATGTCAGAGAAGCCACTCAGCTTTATTGTTTTGCCATCAAGGCACGCCAGGAAAGATTTAACCAAACTCTTGTTCTCAACCTCTCCTTCAAACCGAATGAAATCCATTGTGCTTTTAGAAATCCGCAGAGTGGAAAACTGGTGAGTTTGCACCATCCCCTTCAATCTTTCCATCACTTCCCAGTTCGAAATGGATTTTCCTGGTTGCTTCAGCTGAGGAAGTGCCACACTGATCGTCATTTTTGTAATGGGCTTAAGGTATAACCCACAGGGAGCACAGAGCTCTACAGCTTCTGATGTATCATGAACTATTGTTGCAGCAGCCATAACAAAGAAAAAGCATAGGATAAAAAAATAAAAGATGCAAGTTTAAGTTGCAGGCCAACAGTAGTCAAATAAAATAGCCCTTATCCATAAATAATTTAATTCTTTGGCGATTTAACCATTCCCAAGTTAAAACGATGTCTCTTAATACAGGAGTGAATTAGATAATTAAAACCGAGTAGTACCAACATCTTAAATTACTTTATAACCGCTAAAGCCTATAATTAAACCTCTGTAAGGCCTCAGAACAGAAAGCAAGAAGCTGATGACAATCTTAGGAATACATGAGGTTGGTATGTGATGGCTCAGAAAGCAGCTACCCTTTCTCAGGAGGGAGGGAAGGGACTGGCGGCGCGATGTCACACCGCTCCCAAGTCTACTTAACAACGAGTGAAGCCCAGCAGGCTGGCGCCGAGGCAGATCTCACGTTCTCCGGACGGAAGACCTGGAAAGTGTCTGCAACGAGAGAAAAGCGCTCCTTTGATTTAAGAGCCCGAAACCGCACGGCCCCGTCCCTGCCGGCAGCGCTGAGAGGCCCCCGCAGGACACGGCGGGGGAGCGCCGTGAGTCCCTCCGCAGGCACAGGCCACCCCCGGCCGCACGGCCCGCCGGCACCTGCCCCGGGGCGGCTCCGCGGGAAGGCCGCCT
>VYXB01006561.1:24822-125501 GCA_013397135.1 Pachyramphus minor
CGGGCGGCGGGGCGGGAGAGCGGCGGGTAACAAAGGAAGCGTTTCCGTCCCTTGTGGGTGAAAGCGCGGCCCGCGGTCCGTGCTGTGCCACAGGGACACACGCTGCACAGCGTGGTTAGGGGGCAAGCCCAGCGTGTGTGGACAGCTGTGTTTCCCAGTACGGCAGTTTTGCCCTTTTCACAGATTCACAGGTTGGAATTAGGTTGGAAACCACTGAGTCCAAACCATGACCAAACACCATCGTGTCAACTAGACCATGGCACTAAGTGCCACGTCCAGTCTTCCCTTAAACAGTTCCAAGGATGGTGACTTCCTGGGCAGTCCGTTCCCGTATCTAATTGCTTGTTTTGTGAAGAAATTCTTCCTAATGTCCAGCCTAAACCTCCCCTGGCACAGCTTGCAAATATGTCCTCTTGTCCTGGTTGCTTGGGAGAAGAGGCTGACCCCCACCTCGCTACAACCTCCTTTCAGGTAGTTGCAGAGAGTGATGAGCTTTCCCTTGAACCTCCTGCAGGCTAAAGAGGCCCTCAGCCGCTCCTCACAGGACATGCACTCCATAGGATATGCTTTCCCTCTGTCAGCCCAGGGCACGAAGGACACAGCCACCCTGTCTGAGGCCACCTGGTTCTGGAAGGCAGAGCAGGGGTGACTGAGGCGACTGAGGCGACAGTGACAGGATCACTGGCAACTGAGGGAGATGGACTCTGCCTTGCTGCTTACCACATCTTTCCAATACTTTGTGCTGTGCTTGAAAATGAATCCAGACTGTATTTGTGAAAGAAAAGCAAAGGTCGACAAGACATAATGTAGTTCAATTGCAGGAGTGACTAGTGCTGTTTGAGGTACCATCAGATATCCAAAATATCCGTGCAAGGGTCTGGAAAATATGCCATGTGACCAACAAGGAGACTTGACTATTCTGTCCGCTGGAAGTTGTGCTGAATAACATACATCATCCCCAGTGGCAGGGAACATGTGAGTTAGACAATTGAATTGAGCCTCCTGGGTAATCTTAGGGGCATGGTGACTGGGTCCTACTGGGCTTTCAGCTGCCACGTTAGGAGGGTGTGAGTCTTCTCAAACCCTGGGTTGAACCTACTGCACCTCAGCTGCCATCTCTAATTCCCTAGAGCATCTCCCTAGACTCCTACAGCAGGAAGCTGAATCCTGGTTACACACTGGCAGCAAACTTGAGACTTCTACACAACAACTTGTTTGGCATCAAAGATAACCTCTTTTTTCTGCAGATTTTATGCAGAGTTAAGGTATGAAAAGGAATTTCTATGAGAATAGCAAAGCAATATGTTGATCCTTGAGTACAGTTCAAATGATCTTATACTATTTTGCAGTTAACTCACTGAACCTTCTCACTGCAGCTTTACCACCATCAGATTCCTCATACTTGGGCTTACAGCGAGTGAAAGATGCAGAAGTTGCCACATACGTACAAATGATGGCCTGGCTCCATTACCTCCAGATATGTGTTCCCATGTTCTCAGGGAACCCAAGTTTCAACACTGTGACTACTTGCATGCCCCCACCTACTTCCTTCAATTTCCTGCTGCTTATCCCTTATTGATCTGTTCCTGCTGCTGCTACCAGGCTCCTTATCCAATGGCTCAACCACTACAGCCCTTTCCTCCCCCTGCTCCACCATTTTAAAACAGGCACTAGGTTCCACCTGGGATAAACTCCCACCCCTTGAGAAATTGTGGCAGCAGTAACCTTCAGCAGCAGGCTGGGTGGAAATAATGACTTTAAATAATCATTGACCTCAGTGAAGGAGTTCATCAATCCAGCAGCTGCAGTGAGACCACAGCTGTTGCGCAGAAGTGCTATGTCACATCGCAGATGCTGGTAAGTGCTGGTGCTGCTTTGTCTCTTTTATGGTTAAGTAGTAGTATAAACACAGAATCAGGAACTGTAGCTACCATACAACTGTTAGAAACAGTGTGTGGCTTATGGTCAGAGAGCCCCTGTGTAGTGTGTTGCCTTATGCTACAAACTTGCACTTGGGAGCACACAAAACTGACCTGAGTATGTTCTGGAGAGTTTCTGAAGCAGTGCAGCGAGACACTGCATATGGCAACGATTTTGAATCCTGTGCATGATATCCCTACCCCCTGAGACTGCCAGAAATCAGTATTCTGTATTTTAAACTCAAAGACTAGGACAATGCTCTGAAAAGTTACAAAATACCAGAATTCAGGTTACCTGTGACATGACATCAGCCACAACCTTGAGAGCTATCATAGACTATTTTTCCAATATGCTGGAAAGAACTGTTACAAGCATTACATTTAATGATATTGTAAAATAAGAAGAGGTAGTGATAATGTACATAACTTTTAAAAGATGTAGTCAAGCATCAATACTGCAGTGCAGCAAATGTAAACAGTGTATCTGCTAAAATGCAGTCCTTTGCCTTGGTTTTATTTGTGTTGGTTTTATTATTATTTTGTCACTGTAGTGAGATACCTAAATGAGTAAATGAAGTGTATCCCTTTGCCATTCAGAGTTTGAAGTAAACCAGTAAAAACGGATATCACACCTACAGGGAAGAAGGATGAACCAGCAAAGTAAACATCAGCATCCAAGTGCAACTGTGTATGTAAATCTGTTTTTTTACTGTAAGACATTGATTTTCCCCAACTCTGTCAAATGCATTGTGCTAATGACCTAAATACCTTCTGGCATGTCTAAAAGCTTGTACCTTTTTCTGACTCTTAACAGATAGTGTTATAGATCTCACTTCTGTGTGTAAACTTTCTCATCTGTACCTTCAGTAGTTAAAACACCAAATCCCAGAAAATCTCACTAGAGGGAGTGCTTGTTATTTACATGTATGTAACAGATCTATTCATAAATACAATTAAAATAGGCTATAAACAGCAGATACTAGGTTTTGTATTCATGTCATAATGCTGATCATTCTTCCTTTCTTGGAAGAGGATAAAATTCTCCCAGCTGTGCATAGTCCTCTCTGTGTACTTTTTCTGCTCTTCCTGAAATGCACCATTTTCTCAACCTTAATGGTCATTTGTGGTAATGCACACAGGATGTTATGCGGGTGTTTACATAAAATAAAACAACAACCCAGTATGGTTCCATTTTTCTTCCTTCCATCCTCTTTCCTCTCCAAAACACACCAAAGAAGACGAAAAACTTACTTTTAGCTTAAAACTTAGCTGTATCTGTTGGAGAATGATTTGTCTCCCATGCCCATGCAAGTCTTTTCTACTATATAATATCCAGAAATACTCCTGGTATCTTAGAAACAGTGTATGTGGCACCCTGTGGTTTCTTTGGATGTGATTTTTGTTTTCTGTTGTCATTGAACAGGGGCCATCTCTTTTTTCTCTCCCACACCGAGGGAAAACTGAATGATTCACTGCACAGTTGAGCAGTTTATGAATGGTATTTGGAAATGGAGGCAGCAGCACAGAAGAATCTCTCAGATGAAGAGATTGTGTAGCTGTTGAAGAGACATTGCAATGTTGGTTTCAGACTCTAAATAGCCTCTTCCCACAAAGCAAAATTAATCCCTGAAGTGGGTAGGAACAGAGAAATGAACCTGAAATGTATTGGTTTATTTCCCATGGTAAGAAATGGCTCCACAAATAAATCCATTTCCTTTTGTTAGTTCTGCTCTTTATTGTTTGTAGGTTTATTGGTTTTGTTTGTTTGTTTGTTTGTTTTTTTTAAATCTGAGTTCTATGTGTCAGTGAAGTGTGTGGGTGTGACAGATTTTCTGCTGTGGAAAGAATATATAACATTGGAAGTAGTACATATGCTGATGTGGGGCAATTTCGATTAACTAGAATTAATCATCACTTCCTGTGGCTGGTTCTCATTAAGCCTAATTATTGTATTCTGTTTAAAGCAATAGACTATGACAATATATGGAGACAGTTTCACTCTCTCTAACTCAACCTTATGGCAGAGAATTACTCTTGTTTGCACAGAATAAGAGCACACAGTGCAGAGCAGATAAATTTCTGATAATTTACCTCTGTGAACAGGTTCACTGCCATCTATCTTACACTGAACAGAAATGGCAACATTTCTGTTTTTTGCTTTCACCAAGGCAGAATTAGCATCTCTTGTGGTACTGGTTTATGAACTGTCTGGTCAAACCATAGTGTGCTGCAGCCTATAAAAAAACCAAACAAAAGCAGATTTAATTGCAAAGACACATTGTACTATGCTCATTAGCAAGATGTGTGTTTTAAATAGCTTTAGTGCCATGCTGTCAGATGCCTGATAATTTCACTTTTATAAAGGCAACCATGAGATGCTTTCACTTACGGGCAGATTTCAATAGCTATCACTTAAAATAAGTCAAAGTCTAAAAGATCTGGAGTTTTTTCTACTTTTTTTTTTCATTACCTGTTTAGCGGGAAATATTTGAATGTGATTCAAATTAACACTTGACAATTAAGTGTTTCCTCCATAGTGTTACACATTACAGATTGATACCAATCATAAAAGCACCTCATGTTTTAATGTACACTTTTTAAAACCAAAAATTTTCTTAGTCATTTATGGAGTGAAAAGCAAGAGCTGATGGCTTTTCTGAAGCAAATTCCACAAGATTCAGTACAAGTGCAACTACTGACAACCTAAAGACTCTTTTTAAAAGAGATGAAACTGCATTATTGCCACTGTAGAACTATACATTTCTGAAGAAGACAAGATCTTTTAAGGACCAAAATCACCTCTGTAGGTTCAACCTGCTCTCCTCACTTATGTTTCACTTAATCCAGAAAGACCAGAGATATTTTGGTAGATCTGGCATAAGTGGCTATGGCATCAATTCCATATTTCAGCAGCAATGTCTGTAGCACAGCCTTGCTTCCCAACACGCTCAACGGAGATGTCAGGGGAATCTGTGGTAGAATGCTGAGTTTTTGCTATTTTTGCTTTTTGCTCCTGCCAATCCTTCTTCCTCATTTCCCGGGGTCTGATTGTGAAATTTGATAAGCTAAACAAAGGAAGGATGACCAAGCCTGGTCACATTTGTTTTGCTCATAACTCTGCTCTTTTCATGTAGATAGGTACTGCCAATATGTCTCAGAATGTGCTGCCAAGGCTCATTCACTTTAAGCTTTACATCTTAAAAAATGTCTTCTAGTAATTTCTGTTACCAGATAGTGGGTTTATACTAAAATGCAGATTAGGACAGTTGCAATAATCATCAGATCACCCAAATCACTGACAAAGTTGTATCAAGGTTTGTTTCTGGACCACAACATATATATACTTCTATATCTTTCACTATATATCAATCTATATATGCAAACACACATTCATGTATATATACAAACTGATTTTCCCTGAAGCTCTTTCTGCAGCTGTCAGAGACACTGAGGTTTGTGTTGGGAAAGTCCTCAGGTGGTCTGGTGATTCTGTGCTGGAGAATGACAAATCATGCTAGCATTAATTTGTAAATACTCTCCTCCCTTCTCTTCCCAGATATATCAATATGTAAAGAGACAGTTTAGATTTGAAAAAAGCTTTGGTAGTCAGAATGGAATTCTAAAGTCATGTAGGTACCACATATTGCACAGAAATCACCTTCCAGCCAGAGAGCGAAAGTCTGCAAAAAGGTTAGGTTTTTGAATTTACCACAAATGAACAGGTATTCAGGTCCTGTTACCTGATGTGTTATTGGGAAGTGGTAAAAAATGTAAAAGTAGGAGAAATAAGACTAATAACTCTGGTTTAGTAACATCAACATCAGGTGTACAGTGGTTTGTCTTAAGCTGCACCACAGAAAAGTTTGGCACATCATCTGTGTAGGATTTACTTATTCTATCAATGTCTAATAAATTCTGGGAGTTTCCAGGATTCTGGCTGCCAGACCCACAACATCACTGCAGGTGAGCTATTTTTCCTAACAGTACAATGGAATAAAAATGTTTTCATTAGTTTTCTATTTAACCTGCACTTCCCTATTCTATTTGAAGTAATATTATTATCATGATAGGAAGAGGAGACAGAAGGAGAAGGAAGATTGCCATGTATTTCATATCTTTGGGCAGTAATTGTCTTTAATATAATGACAGTCCTGTTTTAAGGATAAAGTGACAGTTTTCTGCAAGTGGGGATAAAATGCAATGATTCTTGTCAGGTAATTTGATTTATAAAAATAATTAATTCTTACTTAACAGTGTATTTTTAGCTACTTGCACTATAGCTTAATTATTGTCTTATAATTTGGTGTGAAGTAACCACATGAAGCAAGCTTTGCACCAAAGGAAGAGAAACGTTATTTAGGTTACTGCAAGGGGACTTAACTGTGACTCATAGGGTATCATTTAGAAAGGGAAAATGTCCTGACTGCAAGATCTTTTGACCTATATAAAGGGGAAGGCCTCATAACAGCCAGATTGTTTTGTTTGAGAGACTGTGTGGGAAATAAATTTGTTTGGGCAAAGCTGCAAAGCTAAAAACCTTTTTGTCTTTAGCTTCAACTGCCCACTTTACCATTTGCTGGTAAAATAGCTGGTATGAAAAGTGGATATCTCCACTAGATTTCAGTGATATTTCTCTGGCTTCACAAGCTTGCTGGTATTCCAGAGCACTTGTTACCTCTTTTAGAAGGTCTTTTCTTATTGAGCTAAGGGATGGAATTTTTCAATGTTTCTTTTCTTCTGGCCATGCCCCAGGGTTGGGGCAATTCCAAGCATAAATGCAGGCTATGCAGAGAACTGATTGAGAGGACAGACTTGAGGGTGTAGGTGTATGAAAAGCTGAACCTGACCTGGCAATGTGCACTTGCAGCCCAGAAAGCCAACTGTATCCTGGGCTGCATCAAAAGCAGCATGGCCAGCAGGTCAAAGGAGGGGATTCTGCTCCTCTACTTGGCTCTCATGGCATCTCACTCAGAGTGCTCATCCAGTTCTGGAGCTCTCAGCACAGGAAAGACATGAACCTATTGGAATGGATGACCAGAGGGCTGGAGCACCTCTCCTATGAAGACAGGCTGAAAGAGTTGGGACTGTTCAGCCTGGAGAAGAGAAGGCTCTGGGGAGATCTTGTAGCACCTTCCAGTACCTAAAGGGTGCCTACGAGAAAGCTGGAGAGAGACTTTTTACAAGAGTGTGTAGTGACAGGACAAGGGGGAATGGTTTTAAAGTGAAAGAGAATATGTTTAGATTAGATATAAAGAAGAAATTCTTCACTATAAGGATAGTGAGATACTAGACCAGATTACCCAGAGTTGTGGAGCCCCATCCCTGGGAATGTTCAAGGCAAGGTTAGACAGGGCTTTGAGCAACCTGGTCTACTGGCAGGTGTCCCTGCCCATGGCAGCAGGTTGGAATTAGATGGTCTTTAAAGTGCCTTCCAATCCAAGCCATTCTGTGAGTCCACAATATGTTTAAATGTTTTACATATATATGGCACAATGGTCACAATATTGTATATTGTGGATTATGGTTTTGTAAGAGGACTTGAAGATTTTAAATTCTACAGCAGTGATTATCTACAACTTTATCACCCTTCCCTACAGAGCTGGACTACCTCAATTTTCTTCACAAAGATGGATGTCGTTCCTATGATCTGAACCAGTTTTTCAGGGACCAGGACTCTTTTTAAGCAAGTTCTTCTGATCATGAAATTGCATGGAAGTATAGTTTTAGGCAAACATTTGAAGTTCCCTGACTCTCAGCAGTCTTTCACTGACATTCTGACCTGTTCTTACTAAAATAGTGAGTTTAGGGAGCTGGCACATCAGTTTGAAAGTAAAGCAGCATCTTTGTAAGGATAAACTCTAAAGGCCTACTAAGTTCATGACAACTGATAATAACACTACACAGTATGAAGAAGAAAGCAATTTGATGGTTGATCTGCTTGTCTAACAGAGTGAAGTTGAATTTCCTTCCCTGTTAAAACTTCTCTATAAAGACTTTCCAGCTAAAGGGGTTACACACAGTGATACTTAAATTTTAAGTGCGAAGCTATTGCTTCATGTGGGCACACTTGCGCACAAAGGATGGAGGGAGTCAAACAGCTTAGGTGAGGCTCTAAACAGCCAGTTGGGAGGAGCCTAAACTACTCAAGACTGAAGTCAGATATGGATTTGAGGTTTTCATCTCAGCTCTCTGCAGGAGGCAAGTGCTGAATTTCTCTCTCCCAAGGATCAAACAGTTGATTTTTTTCCCTTAGGATCCTTTTCAGTAGAAGGATTACAGGATCTTCATGATTCACAGGCTTCTTCAGGTGAGGTGGGAAGCCTAAGCTTATTTCGTATCTCAGCCCAGAGGGAAACAAACCCACAACCAAAATTGTCAGAGCACATTTTTACAACATAGTCAGAACAGAATGTTCTTAACACAGAAGCAACTGTTCATTGTTATGAACCTGAGGTATTTGGTTTCTAGCAAGGCCTACCTTTCAGTCCAGACTCTGGACACCAGAAATGTGGTAGTGTTTATTAACTGATGAGTTTAAAAGATAAGGAAAGATAAGGAAATTTGGATTAGGATCTAAATTGCCCGCTATGCAAAATTTGTTGTGATGCCTTTCTCAAATGTCTGTTGTTCAGCCAGCAGTTACTGACCTTAGGGCAGGAATCAGTGGGTGATATTCTACAGCCTGTGTGATGCTGAGGTCTAAACCCATGTGATGTTACTTGTGAGGAGTACTTGGGGAAATTTTCATTTGCATACCCAGTGTTTTTCAATTGTTTTCACATTGGCTTAAACTCTTATTTAGGTATTTTATTTTGGATTGTATCCAGGTATTCCCTGCTGAGCTCCTGTGCTGGTCAAAGACAACTGTGTCTGGTGATCTGTCAGTGAAGCACGTCCTATGAGCTCTTTTGCATGCAGAAGACAAATGCCAGTCAGCCAGCTCCAGCCTAGCTGACCTAACTGATTTTTATTGTGGTAACAGGGAGTCTTGTCCTGTTCATTCTCCTTCCCCCAGCCAGAATCAGGTTAAGGTGTTATCAGCTGCATCAATCTGTTTGGCCTCTCTGCTGGAGATTAATTACCACAAGCAGAGTCAGGAAAAATCAGTATTTGTTTACACCTCTGCTGCCCTCATGCACAGCCCAACTTCCGTAACTATGAGGAAGCTTAGGCACAAGGCATCTTTTAGTTTGCTGCAGCCAACACTTGCAGCTCCTGACCCAAAAATTGCACTGAGCAATTGAAGTCAATGCTTCTGTATGTGGGTGCGTTCTGCATTGCTGCTCGATTCAAAATCACATTAGTTAAGTTGAGCACTAATTTAAAGTAGATCTGCAAAACAGCAGAAAGACAAAACTTACATGGTTCTTTCTCCACTCCCTCACCACTTCTCTTTGCAGAAAATTGGATGCAAACTTTGATGTTTCATCAAAGTAAAGAAAATTTCTTGTATAGAGCACTGGTTTTTAGGAAGGCTTCTGTACACAAAGCTTGTTGCTCTCTTTGTTGACTTCCGTCTATAATCTAAAAACCACAAGAGTTCCAGCAGCATGCTTGAGTAACGAGGTTCTCAGAGCAACAAGTGAAAAGAGCTGTATTTGACTTACGATCAAACAGGAATCATAGAATCGTAGAATATGCTTAGTTGGAAGGAACCCACAAGGATCATCAAAGCCCAACTCCTCCACAGGCCCAAGGAATGACACCATGTGCCTGACTGTTGTCTAAAGGCTTCATGAACTCTGGCAGGCTTGGTGCTGTGACCACTTCCCTGGGGACCCTGTTCCACTGCCCCACTGAAGGGTAATGGAATACAGGCAATACACAAAGAACTCATAGATAACTACAGTATAAAATTTAGCTTATATATATAATGGCTAACAAGAAGACAAGTATTAATATTCAAAGCTGAAGTTTCACCTTGAAGATCACTAACAAGAGAAGAGCCTAATAGCAGAAAAATCAAATGTAACTTCAGCGACCAAACCTCAGAGGGATGAGCATGAGCATGAGCACTTTAGCGTAGACTCTAGCCCAATGAAAGAGAGGGACATATCTGCAAGCAAAACACTTCTCTTACTATTTGAAAACTGTATTAGTTAGGGCAAATTATTACCAACACTATTTTTGCCAAGTATTTCTAATTGTTATCAAGAGTAACACACCTAAAAGTAGCACTGAAGTTTTGATTCTATATTAAGAACTCTGAATATCTACTGACTTTAATCATCAGGCTTTCTGACTTCTGCTTCTTGGAAAGCCCCAGCTTACTTCTCACTTCTGAATATTTTCACCTCTGATGCTTTCAGGTTGTTGCATTTCTTATTAGCGTGAACAAAGACAAGCTGGACATGCGTGATTTTTTATCATTTTCACTAATGCTAAGAAAGCTGCTATGTATATTAGTACCCCAATCTATTTTGCTGCTATCTTCTGCTGTTTCATATATGAAGTTTCCTTAAAGGAGCCCATGTTAAATGATCAATCCGCTAAGAAGCAAATGAATAGCTAGGTCTTGACATTTGCACTAGTCAGGAAGGATTTTTACCTGGTCTGATTAGCCTGAGGCATTCCTGCTAGTGCAAACAAGTTCTCTCGCTTAATGAAAGAGAAAAACAAATGCAAAAGCTGTAATTTAGGATGAAGCATTAGCATAGAAATGGATTTTACAGGCACAATAGAGGTCTACTAAGAATCCTGTAGCCATTCTTGGCATTACCTAGTATGATGTCTTTATCAGTTGTCTCTGAAACAGGTACAAGCACCTCAAGGAATGTCTAAGACACTGGAGTGCAGAAAGAATATATTTTTGTACCATTAGCAAATAAAATTAAAATATGAGTTTTTAAATTAGTGTTCATCTTTATCTCATCCTTTTTAACGTCTATTTTTTGTAGGTTTTATAATGTACATAATATATTAGTTTAATAGTACACCGGTATGACTTTTTTATAAATGAACATACATATATTGAGGGGTTGTGCTCAAATATTTTTTATTTGGCATGCATGATCAAAGAAGTTTGGAGACCTGTGTGGTAGTGGTGCCATCTTCCACTAGACATTTGTCTGTTCAGCTGAAGAGTATGAGTCTTAGTACAGTTTAGGACTCATCATGTGACTAACCTCAAGTAGCACTATTGAAACAGGTTACCTATTTTTTCCATTATGGAAAATTACTCTTATGGGTGAATGACAGTGACAGATCAGGCTGCTGATATGTAGACAACATATTGCCTCCCTCATACTTATATTCACCTTCTACTTGGATAGCACTTAATTTCTTAAAAAACTCTTTGCAGCTTCCCTTTCTATAAAGAGAAGGTGAGTATACACTGGAATTTCAGCATTGCAAACCATATGTCAATTCTGGAAAAATACTTCTGTTGGTAACACCAGCATATGTGATGTGAGCGAAAAGCTGCACAATGCTCCACAAGTAATGGGTTCATCATGCAAAAAAAAGTTTTTGAATTGGGGAAAAAATATATATCCTTTTAGGAAATACTCTAAAATAACTTTGTCAGTGATTAAAAGAAATGAAAAGAGGAAGTAGGTGCAGCAGTTTAACATGTTTGTATTGGCATTCTACAGCAGAAATACATTCAGTAAGAAAAGGCTGAAGAAATCCAAATGTGTGTTAAAAAATAAGGTAAGAAAATAATTTACTTATTTAGTATTTATAAAGTCCTTAGGAGCAGAAGTAAGTCTTTCCACAGTCTGTTTGACTGACAGGAACATTTGATTTGTGGTAGTATTTGATCAGTCTTTGTAGTTTGTAGTTTGAAAAGACTGAGTTTGTTTAGCCTTAAAAAAGGAAAATGTTTGGAGGGCTTATGTAGGAGGGAGCTCATTCTCTGTGTTCAGAGTGGGTAAGACAGGAGTCCTCAGGCTTCAAACTGAGTAAAGAAGAGTCACATCTGGAAGATTTTTTTATTTTTTTCTTATTTATAGCTGGCACTTGAACAAATGCCTGAAAAAATTATACTCTCTATCATTCTTTCTAAGAAGATGTTAGATATACAAGTGATGTTAGAAATTTAACTGATTCATGCCATAAAAGGATATGAACAAATAAGACTCCTTTCGTCCCTTTTTTTTTTTTTTTTTTGTGAAATAGTGGCTGGTATTTCTTATATTGTTTTTTTTGAGGAATAGAAGGCTAAATCTGGGTTTTGGTCTATCAGTGATGGAAATTCCAGAAGAGTAAACCCCCCAGACAAATATTTGATTTATTAATTGCCCAAAGTCCCATGGATTATAAGTGATGTGCTTTTATTTGCTATATTGATCTTATAATTATGTAAAACTATGCTGAACTGAGTACTGTAACAAGCCACTGTAACATTTTCTTGAAACTGTCTGTATGGAATTCAGGGTTGGCCATGGTTGAAAAAAGGTGTGAAAGATTTCGCTGTTTAAGGCAACAGCCCTTTTCTGAAAACAGGATTTCAGTGTTATAACTGGCAATGTAGTTAATTTATTTAGCTAACTGAGCTCTTGCTCAGTTTTCTAATTAATTCTACTTGTGTTTTTTGATTCCAAGTACTTTACATACATATATCCATCTCAGGAAAGGCTGAAGTGTTCAGGTCCTCTTCTGTAATTTAAGAGCCCAAGTCAGATTTTGCCTTCTGAAGTCACTTAGGCTTCATAAAGAAACATTTTCCTCATCATCTCTTTCCAAAGATCTGCTAGTGCAAAAAGTGAGCAAGGTGCCCACAACAGTAGAAGTGAGTAGGACAAGGACTGTGTGACAACGAAAACCAAAAGTCAGAGAGCTGTTCTGTTTATTTTGCTTGTGCCTCTTGGGTTTGCTGTTGGGAGAAGGGGCTGTTCTTGTCCATCCATGCACACATGCATTCAACGAGCTGCAGAGGGGAAGTGAAACTGGGGTGGTGAGAGAGTGGGAAGGTGGGTGAGTTGTGGATGCAGTAGGAAAAGTGGAGTAGAGGGGAGGGACGTGTATTGGTGTCGACACATCATGGCCATCTGGTTAATGTGGGGAGAAAATGGATGTTTCTGTGGAAAGCTTTCACTGTTCCGGACAGACATCTGTGACTTTGGACATTGTGAATAAGCATCTGCACATTTGTGCAAAGCTGGTGAAGTCATTATTGAATTCGTACTCACTGGATTCAAGAATGAATACTTAGGTTGACAATATACAGAGCTTTTCTAATATTTCAGACAAATAAATTGATTATAATTAGGCAAAAGGTTCTTTCCACAGAGAAAGTCCAGTTCAGAAGTGACATTTTTTTGTAGCTGTTTTTCTTGTGGAACAATTAGTGTGGGTTTTGTCTTCACTGTTTTCCTAACAGGGCAATTACTTGACAGGTTAGGATAGACCCCAGGGAGCCACTGAAAAAGCTCAGTGGTTTTCACTGATTTTTATATGAGTTTTTTGAGAAGAGTAACACATTATGTAAAAATTGATACCATCTGAAAAAAACTCCGATTAAAGGATTAAAGCAGAGCCTGAAGTTTTATACATTTTCCTCTCCACTTCTGTTTGATATGGTACCTTAATAAGGGAGTTCATATCGTAGCCTGATACTTGTACCTCTCTGCTGAAAGGATAAGTCCTAATGAGAAACACTTCCTTTTCTGTTCAGCTGTGCTGTTTGGATCAAGTATCTTCACACACACACGAAGTAGCTGTATTCCAATTTTTTTTTCTCAGATTTGTGCCCTGCCTTTTATTTAGAAAATTACTGGAACCTGTAAAACCAGGTATGTACACAAATGTCGGTAGCTGAGAAGTGATCAGGAAAGTGGCCTTTCTGCCTTCACTGTCCCATAAGGATGTCACAGATGCTGTGAGGGTGGGCTGCCCCACCAGGACCAAGCCAGGAGCCAAGAGTGGGCATGAGGCTGGTGGGGCTCTTTCTACCCTGACTCTTTCCCAGCCATGGGACCCAAGATAGGCTGCAGAGCCAGGAGCAGCATTTGGAGTCTGGGAGAATGGGGGCTCAGCAGCAGAGCTGGACTGATTTTTTCCTATGCGTATCACTGAGAAATGCTGTTGTTTTATCTGAAGTGTTTTCTTGGAAGCATATTGCATTATCAGCAAAGCCTCTGGGTTCCAAATGGGTCTCCTGGGGTCCTGGAGCAGGGGGCCAGCAGTGTGAAAAAGCTTTAGGGTCTATCAGGGGCCAGTGTGACCATGGCCTGAGGAGACTGTACTGGGAGTGGAGGCTTCAAGGTGTTAGTCTGTGCAGCAGGCAATGAGCACACTCATGGCTCGGTAAAAATCTTGAGGGTTTGCTAGACCAAATAAACATGAAACTTTTAGAAACATCAACCTCCTGGAACAAGAGCAGCACCAACATGTGTTTCATCTGCAGAAACTTCATAATTTCTTGAAATCCTTGGTTTGTGATAAATGAAGAAAAAAAATATCTGTGTGTGTATGGTTTTGCTCTGACTCAGACAAACCCCAAATTTTAACAGTGCCTGAACTTCCCAGAAACCTCAGAACTTTTTCTCATCATCTCTGGAAGGAGGCTCACTCTACCACTCACCATTTTTTTTCCTTAGAACAAAAAAAGTTTATTTCTACACAAGTCCTTTTTAGAAAGCACATTTTTTTGTGGCTGTGGCTGAACTTTTCAGAACAAAATGTATTAAAAAAAAAAAAAAAAAAAGACTTCCATAGCAGAGGAGAGCTGTAGTGAGGCAGCATAGATGGAAGCAGCTAAAAGACTTCAATGTTGAGAACATCTCCCTTATTTGCATTTACTTCAAACAGCCACAAAGATAATGAGTTTTTTGCATTGTGGTATGGACTTCCTGCTCTCAGTAGAGGATAAAGGCAGACAGTTTTAAAACATCTCTCTCTCCAGACAATGGTTAGACCAAGAGGACGGGCAGGCACTGATCTCCTCTCTGTGGTCACCACTGACAGGACCCAAAGGAACGGCCTGAAGTTGTGTCAGAGGAGGTTTAGGTTGGATATTAGAAAAAGGTTCTTCCCCCAGAGGGTGGTTGGGCACTGGAACAGGCTCATCAGGGAAGCAGTCACAGCACCAAGACTGACAGAGTTCAAGAAGTGTTTAGACAACACTCTCAGGCACATGGTGTGACTCTAGGAGATGGTCCTGTATGGGGCTAAAGGCTGGACTTGATTATCCTTGTGCATCCCTTCCAACTCAGGATATTCTGTGATAATGAATGCAAATGAGCATGCAAAATGAGTTTAGTATCACTTGTTTTAGATGTTAAAGTCTCTTTGCAGGCAGTGATGTAGCTCAAAGAATACACAGGTAAAAAATCTAATGTGAAGAATATAAGGCTTTTTGATTTCCAGTCAGAGAAACATTTTTCTTTTTTATTGATTTATCACTACCTCACCATACACAAGCAAGTGTGGGGATGTGATTTGGATTAAATCTTTTGTGGAGTAACAGCTGCATTGACAAAACCATCCCAATATAAAAGTCTTAATGGATTCTAGGAACTGGTCTGTATAGTCTGGCTAACCCTCCTAAATGGCTTTTAATTTGGGCAATTTCACACAGGAAGATGGGCCCAGCCTCAAATGGGTACAACAAAGTAAAAAATAACAATGTCTTGTTTCTGGTGGTATGGTACAGGGAGAAAAAAGAGCTCTGTTGGCAGTGTAAATGCAGCTTCATTTATGGATTGAGACTGTGATTGAGGTATGCCGTAAAATGAAAGCAAATAAATTTGTCTTTCTGTGGCCTCATGTATGTATATGCAGTGGAAACTACCTTTTCTATGTACATGGTAGGAAATAAGTCCTGCCTTAAACACATTGATTGAATATTGAGCTTGTTAAATTGTGATGTGTTCTTGCTTAAAACAGCTTGAAACTTGTTCTGTGCTCGGAGATAAGGATAGCATGAAGTTTTCAACTGTAGACTGGTAAACTGACTTGGTAGGAAATCAACATCCTGGCTGTAATTTAGAGACATGAGCTAGTTGTACAGGTCAAGGATCCCACTGCTAAAACACAAGGAGGGAACAGGGAAGCAATGAATAATTTACAGTTCAGGATTTCTTTTATTGCTACCTTCTCATACAGGTGATGCAAAGTCCATTTTTCAAAATCTGTGAAACAGATGAAAAACCCCTCCTGATCCTTACTAGTAAAAGGAAATATGCCTAGCAAAAGGAAATACAAATGCTATTTTTTGCCTTGTGTTGTATTTATGAGTTTAAAGTTCACCATAAAATCAGCATAAAGCCATGGCATTAATATAAAAGGCTTATGGCACCTGGTCTGAGTCAGGGCCAAAAAAGTCCCTTTCTTCAGAGAGGTTTCAGGTAGTTTATTACTGTCACTAGAACAGTAACATGGGAATGAGCTTTCAGTTAGAACCCTCTGCTTGGGGGTCAGAAACCCACCAGTTCAGTCATATATCAAAGCTATGGCATTATGTTCTCCCTGCCTTTTCTTGCCAGCAATTCCCTGGAAACAAGCAACAGGGGTTTTCAGCAGGTGCCACTTCCTCAGCCTCAGAAATCCAAAATTGACTCAGCAGCATCTCTTGCTATGACCCTGCTCAACCTAGGGCAGCTTTTTAAGTAGCCGAAATGGGGGCACTTGCCCTTCTGTCCTGAAGTCTCAGGTACCTTCATCCAAGGATCTCCTCTGATGTGAAGTCAAGCCATCTGCACTGAGCCCTGGGCCTGGTACTGTGTCCCAGGAGCTGTGAGGTAGGTACGAGTGTTTTAGTTTCAACATCTGGAAACTCTGTCACCCCTTAGCTGGATATTTAGGATCCTACTTCAAAATGGCTATATTCATGCCTTGCACAAGTGCTGACCCCTTGCAGCATTTGTGAATTGGACTGGCTCCCTTTGAAGTTGTTCATTGGACAGCACTGAACTTTGAGAGCTGTATTGTGGGTCATTGCTTCTTGGACTTTAAGATTTTTCACTTTTTTTTTTTTTTTTTTTTAAAGCTTTTTGAGTTATACTTCAGGGCTATCTGGGTGAAACTATAAGGATTCAGCTGTTTTTTCCTAACTCACTTTCTGTCATTTGCATCAAATCTCCAAACAGCCCAAAGACCCCCCCCAAAAGTGACATGTATTGAGAATCCCTTCTCACCTTCTGCCTCTACTTCTCTATTTATCTCCTGCCTCCAAAAGTGCCAGATTTTCCTGCTGCCTGTGGCGCCTCAGCCCTAAGGATCAGCTGTATCCAGAATGGGAAATCAAACACGGTGGATACCTTAGGAAGAATGAGTCAAATGGAAAAGAGACAAAAGGAAGTCAAACGCTTGGTATAGATGAGTAAACAGTCTCCTTGGGATGCTCAGAAAGGAGATGGAAGACCAAGGATTGAAGATAACCTTTTGGTTTCTAAAAAAGATTGCTAAGATAGGGGAGGGGGAAGGAGCAGAAAAAGGGCAGGGCATGCTAGTAAAAGCAATTGTGAGGACAAGTGGAAGAAAGAGAGAGTATTACTGGATGTCAGAGATCACTTCTCATTCTGGGACAGCAGTTATATATTTCCATCCCAAGCTGTGTTCTGTCAGTCTTGATATCTGCTGACCAAACCCCAAAATTTTTCATTATTGTAACACCAGTTTTTCTGTGCCTGGCTGATAAGCATTAGCTCTTCAACTCTGAAACATCAACTGAAACTTTTATCTCAGGACTGAATACATGTCTCTCCAATGCTGAGAGAAAGAAAAGTATGTAGAGATAGTGTCAAAAAATTATTAATCATGTCAATAATTTCTTTCATGTTCTTTTCTTTGTGTTTATTTTACATTGTTTCTTGAAAAATAAAATAACGCACTAAAGAGCAGGGTAGAAACAGAGTTGCAGAGTTGCAAGAATTACTTCTTAGGGCTGGTTTCTGCTAAAAAATAAAAAGAGTGCTTATCTGTGGAATAACTCAGATTTCTACAGAGTTTGGAGGAACACAAGGTCCTGGCTAGAGGTACCACAGTAAACCAGTGACAGGAATTATTATGCTTCCATGGCACCACCTGGTGGGTAGCTGCTCATCACTGCATGTTCCAAGCCCTTCATGTGTGATGGCAGTTCCCAGGCAAGTTTTTTGCATTTCATCTACAATTGGACTTGAACTCAAGCCCAGATGCACCCACAAGCCAGTCCATGGTCAGCCACAGGCGTACCTCAGTCTCCAAACCTATCTCAGTGTCCCTCCCTTCTCTAGGTTTCAGAAGGTTGGGGCACAGGTGAGGTCAAGTGTACCCCATGCTTGTCCCCTTGCAAATGTTTGACTCTGGTTATCCATAGATACTGAGCCAGAAGAGTGCCTAGTTTTGTGTGCAGATACAAAAGGAATCATGTTGTAGGGCTGGGAATGCATAAATGCAGTTCCTGCTTCAATGAGCATTATCAACAAAACTGTTTTTTTTCTACCTGGTCATACTCAAAATAGCTGATGATGCTGAATTTTTCTCTTTTCCCTGCAGGGAATTTTGTTTGTGGTTAAATGAAACTGGTTTTCGTTCAACTCCAGATCATCTCAGATCCTTTTTTCCATTGTATTAATTGTTTCCTTTTAATTATAACTTGAACTTTCTTCTTAACTTTTTCTTGTTATTAAGAGAAAGCCTTTTATCCCCATAGTAGCAAAAAAAGGTTTGAAGATAGGAATCTCAGTGAATGACAACCCACTATTTAAGAAATAATCTGATGTTTAAAACCGTATCTTAGTACTTATCACATTTAGGTTTTCTAGATGCATGAGACTGGCAGTTGGACATCCAAATAAAAATGTGGCAGAATAAAAGTACTGTGTTAGTTTCTGGTCCCATTCTCTAATTCTCCCAAATTTAATTTGAAACGTCTGTATGCATAGTTAGCAATATTCTAGTTTACAGTCTTGAGCTCTACCAGGGGAAGTTTAGGTTGGATATTAGGAAGAAAGTTTTTGTAGGGAGAGTAATCAGACATTGGAATGGGCTGCCCATGGAGGTGGTAGATTCACCACCCCTGGCGGATTTTAAGATGAAACTGGATGTGGGCTTGGTGCCATGAACTAGTAACTACAGTGGTGTTGGATCGAGGGTTGGACTTGATGATTTCAGAGGTTTTTTCCAACCTGTTTGGTTCTATGATTCCATGATTCTCGACTTAATCTGCTAGAGAATCAGTTGCACAAATTGATGCTAACTCATACTCATGTTTCAATTGTTCTAACCTGTACACCTGCAGCAATGTCATAGTTATATCACTTTATGAGAAATGGGGGGACGTGGAGAAATCACTTTGATCCTCATCTGTTATCAGATTTTATCTAAGCTTCACTCTAAAATAGTTTTATTTTCATATACTAAGTATATCAAGCCCTGTTTTGGGAAGCTACATATTGAATATATGCTCAGCAATGGCAGCAATGAGTTTAACTCATTAAAATACCTGTGAGTTAAGACTTGCCTTTCTGGAGTAAGTCACCGAGGTAGGATTCAGTTCATGCAAATTAAACAGTCTAAAATGTGTCTAATTTTACCAACTGGGGAGTGATAGCCACTTCTAGAAAAGAGACTTAATATTTTGCCAAGGGGCAGCAGGTCCCAGCTGATGATGAAAGCTTTCTAGTTTCTGTCACATCTGACAGTCAAAGCATGATGGAGACAGGTCCTTGAAGACTTCTCAGGCTCCCCAAGTTGCAGTCTAAGCTGCCCTGAGAGAGGCACACTTCAGTTTGGCATTGGGTCCAGGGGTCAGTGTGTGCCCTGTAGCAGTTTGAAAATGTATTTCAAGGGACAGAGCCCCACATTGCATCCAGTCAGGACCTGCTGAAGGGAAGGAAGCTGGGGAGAGAGGGATAAAAAGCAAAAACTTTGAAGTTATTTTATTTGGTTNGGCCCCGGCAGATGAACCTTAGGATTAAAGGGTGGGCTCAGTTCTGCGCGCACTGTGTCCCACCTAAAATAAATCCAATGCACAGGCTGGAAGGCGTACAAAGACCTTCCACAGTTCTTCGTTCGCGAAGTCTGGCCATTATTTCCTGAAGCTGACCAACAACAAAGGAGGATTGCAGACACTTGGAATAGCATCTGGGTTAGTTGTCTCTCCTGACACATCTCTTCCCTTTTCTTGGACAGCAATTGTTTGCTCCTGCCTTGTTCTGGCAGGAGCAGGAGGATGTTTGTGGCACCAGCTGTTGCTGTAGGGAAAGAACAACACAGCTCTTCTCAAAAGTGGAAAGCCAGGGAGTTCTTCAGGGAAGGAGGATCTTGCTGCAGGTGAGAGCAAGGTTTCAGGGTTTCATGCTCCTGAAGGTACATGTTTTCATATGGGAAAGGAAGGTGGTGTCAATAGAGCCTTATACATGTGTGATGAAGAAAATTAGCCTACCAAACAATTAAACTTAGTTTTGTTCAGTGTAGCTCAGTGAGCAGCAATTAGTGATGTACTAACCTTATTTTTTTATCCTGTTTGCTCATATTCTTTCTCCTTTTTAAGTTTTGGTATTTCCCAATGCTTTCTCATTAGAGAATGCAAACTAAATGTGTCATAGAATTGCTGATTTGAAAAGCACATTTCATTTTTCTCCATTGTTACAAAAAAACAATAGATGGAGCTGAAACCTGCAGGAAGTATTCCTTATCATCCACAGCCATGGGCTCATTAAAGACTCAGCCTCTCACGTTTGCAGCTATGTTTCTAGAATCAGAGATTACAAACAGGTCACTACGTATTAATAAAAGCTGATGCAGCCCCTCATCTCTGTGTGTGGAAGTTGACAAGGAAGGTGAATAATATCCCCCAATATCTGAGGTAGAGCAGGAAGAATCTGCAAGATAGAAAATCCAGTATAAACCAGTTCATCCTGTGGGAACTGGGGAAACAAAATATTTTGGTCTTCTGGAAGCTTACATGTGCTCAGGGACTTGAAAATCTACCTGCTATCTAGTGTCTACTGTAAGTTCAAAAATCAAAATTCTTAAATTTCCCATCAAGGTCTTAAAGAAACTTCACCATTAGATGTGAAAAAAGAAATCAAACCCAGAAAAAAGTTTGCTTCAGGTCCTTGGAGAGGTCTTTTCTTTTCACAAAGCCATAGTGCCCAACTACATAGGAAACAAAGAATTACTAGAAAATATTATTTAATTTTTTCCTGTTTTTCTTATTTGGCTTCTGCCTGCTTCTTAGTAGTTTGTTCAGTGCTGAACTGGTCAGTGAGGACCAAGGAAAATGCTACTGCAGATGCTTTCGGACTAAATTTTTGCTCCCAAGCAAGTCAAGCAGGCTTGTTTCTCTGCCACTGGATCCAGCTTCCCCAAAATGTCCTTGAAAAGTAAGAGAAGAAGCAGCTCATAGGGGCCCAGCAGGTTGGCCACCTTAATTGGGTTAGTTATTGCTGCTTTTCATGTCTCCATTAGAACTACAAAAAATATGCTGGGGCCTTCCTGCAAGGGTAATCAGATTAATTTCCCCACTCACAAGTGTATTTTACTGCAGCTATAGTAAAAGCCCCCACACTTGCTGCTGTCCAGGAACATTAAGTCCCACTCAGTGAGTTGCTTCCTCACCTTCAATGGAAGGTGAAGGAATTTCAAGCTGGCGTTTAGCTACTGCCATCAGGCCAGTAATGTTTGCCTGTGACAGCACATGGCCTATAGGAGAATTTTGGTGCCCATCAAATCATAGAATCACAGTATCACAGAATATCCTGAATTGGAAAGGATCATTGAAGTCCAACTCCTGGTCTTGCACAGCGCAGGTCCTGGAATCACACCATGTGCCTGAGAGCATTGTCAAAACTCTTCTTGAACTCTGGCAGGTTTTGTGCTGTGACCACTTCCCTGGGGAGCCTGTTTCAGTGCCCAACCACACTCTGGATGCAGAAGCTTTTCCTAACATCTAACATAATCTTCCCTGACACAGCTTCATGCAATTCCCTTGGGTCCTATCACTGGTCACCACAGAGAACAGATCAGTGTCTGGCCCTCCACTGTCCCTCACAAGGAAGTTGTAGACTCCAAAGAGGTCTCTCTTGAGTACCCTCTTCTCCAGCCTGAACAAGCCAAGTAACTTCAGCTACTTCTCATACAGCTTCCCCTCTAGACCCTTCACAGTCTTCAAAGCCCTCCTATGGATACTTTATAATAGCTTTATATCTTTCTTGTACTGTGGTGTCCAATAGTTAGTTGAGGACACCTCCGTTCATGGCTTCAGGAGCTCAGCATCATGGCAGAAGTCACCAGGAAGCGCTGTTACCTGTCTCCTTTCATGCTGGCCCAAGACTTACTCCACATCTCACTAACTTTGCAGCAGCAGGAGCCATAGCAGATGAAAATTAGAATTTATAGGGTGGAGCATGGGTCCTCTTTGGAGGATGGATGAAAAAAGTGAAACTCCACATCATGCACAGGGAGGATGGAGGGACCTTCACTGCATTACACATGTAATGCAACATGAGGTTGCTTTTCAACCTCAAAATTCCTCTCACCTCTGTCCTCCAGTTGCTGTTGTGGTAAACCATGAGGTAAGGAGCAGTGAGTGAGCACTGCACACCTTCACAGTGATAGGAATCACAGGAAATGATTGGCTGGGTGGTGTAAAAGCAGAAGTTGTCTTTAGGCTGATTGCCCATCTCTGATCTTAAGAATAACACTTCTAGCATAGAGCAGGCAGGTGCTGCAAAAGCTATTCCCAGAACCAGCGGTGGTGCTTCCCCATCAGAGAGTGAAACAATATTTGAATGGGGGTAAAAACACACATTAATGGAAACATTTATTGTTGGAACATCTGTTCAGAGTGACTAAGGGAACAGCTTTCATGATTCATTATATACAAATATCTAAATTGCTATTGCAACTCAGAGACATATTAAATACTGTAGAAAATAACTAAAAAAAATTATTTATTGATGCAAATGCATATTATTTTCTGAGATGTAAACAAAGAAGTTAAAAGGTTTCTAATCTGCAAGAGAACTTGCTCCTTAAAAATATATGTTATATACATTTTAAAAAGAAATAAAATGAGTTTATTCTTTACTCATTTGGCCTTCTTTCATATAAAAAAAGAGGACTTCTAATCTTATCTAGAAAGGCAATTTGAGTATAGATCACCAAATCCCTCCTACCACTGTGGCAGCATTAATTACCAAAACAGGAGAGATGCCCAAGAGTGAAAGCTGCACACTGCCCTGACAGCCCTCTGCTTGCTCATTCCGCTGTCAGCCCAGGGTTCTGACAGGTCCCCTGTAGCTGCTGGATACCTTGGGTTCCCTCCATGAAACTCCCCCTTAAAGTGACCTGCAGCCCTACACTATATAGCATGAGAGCCTAAGCTGCCTGCTGTTCCCAGGAAAGAACCGGCTCCTTGGCCTCTCTCTTTGTCGCCCTTCGGGTGTTGCCTTCTGCAGAAGGAGGTGATACTCCAGCTCAGGCCGCACCAGGCAGCCTCAGCCTCTGCCCAGGAACTGGCAACTTGAAGTTACAATCATTTGAGGTGTTCAGAACTGCTCCTCTGGTGTGTGTTTCTTCAACCCTTTTTTTTCATTAAGAAGACACATTGTAATTTTCAGTGCAGGAATGACAGACAGCAGCTCACTTTGATGTGCTTGTTAACCTGAACTAGGTTTTTCTTGAGGAACACTGATTATGTTAGAGGTGCTAGAGGTGTTAGAGGTCTCTGGGCTCTCTCCCAGCTCACTAGCAATGGCGTCACAATTATTCAAAAACTTTTTACTGAAAACTTTTCACTTCCCCTTGTACACAATTTGGGCAACCAAAAAGCACATTGGTGCTTTCAACTTTGTTTTGTGTAAAATTTTTATGATGTGCTATATTCCTGAAACAGTGGTAACAGTAATCCAGTTAGCCTATATTGCCAAACTGAAGAGTTTGTTTGGGGTTATATATGTTTTTGCTGGTATTGCTGCTTTGATCCCTTGTTCCTATTATTGTGCTTCAAAGAGTTTCAACAAAAGGCACAAATGCAGATCTTCAGATACATTCCTGAGACATGCAATGGAAATGAAGATATGCCAAGAACTTCCTGAGAGAAGAATTGCAGAACTGAACCCATATTTAATCTGGAATAGATACACATTACAGTTTTATATCAGAGCTGAAAAGACTGCTAATTTAGAACCCAGATTTCAAAAACCACATCAAAGTGTAAACTGCTCTCTGCCAGAATATGATTGCAACTCATTGGGAGACAATAATTGGCACTAAATACAGCTCAGTGTGAATAGTAACAAAGGAACTGATCTTCCTTGGCATTAAGATACTCCAACATATGAATGTTTCTGAATTAGAAAAGCAAGGTGTACATTATCAAGGGGGCCCAGCACCCTGCTGGACTACATTACTTGGGCTTAAAAAGGTTCATCTAAAGCTTCTTTCCCTTTTGCATTGCTAAAGGAAATGACTGAAGAGAATACAATAAACATTCAGTCATGCAGCAAAGAAATATCTGGACTGAGAGCAAAATTCATTGTTGCCTGGGTAAAGGGTAAGTGCAGATGAGTTTACATAGCCTGCAGTTAAAAACTGAATGGCAAAACCCCACAGATGAACTTTAATCTATCTACGTAAATTTAGCTTCCTCTTTGCAATCAGTATTTGCATTGTTGATACATTCAATGTTAACACATTATATGTACATTTGCTAATGGTCTCAGTGCTTTTATCAGCCATTTGCAGGCATGTTATGCAGCCCCCAATATCTGAAGTGTATGGCAAAGCGTGACATAGTGGAAAATCAACCTGATGCTTTGCATCTCTCCTCCTACCAGGCACTGGCCTTACCACCTTGCCTGCTGCTCCAAGTTTGGCCCTAGATCCACATCTGCTGCCAGGGAGTATCAGCCACAAAACCAGCGCCATGAGCCTCAACTGTGCCCTGTGGGAGCCCAAGCTGAGCCGCATCTGGAGAACTGTGGGCATTTAAGACAGCAGGTGTGCATATGAGGCTGTCACTCCACTGGAAACCTGCAGCTAAGAGGACAGCTGTCACAGCAAGCACCTCAAACGACTCTTCCTCAGCTGCCTGGGTACTCCCATAAAGGCTTCCCAAACCATGATGCTTACTTCCTTGCTTCTTTTCCGTCCCCACTGCCCTTCCATCCCAAAAGCCATGTGTGAACAGATTTAAGGCTGACTCACATTGAAGTGCATGACTCACCCTTAGTGGGAGCATTTTGCACGCACAGCTTTGCAAGCAAAGGTAATGAGGATGTCAGAAGCAAAGCAGCAGCCCTGTGAGGATGTCAGGAAGACTGGACTCATTCCAGGAGCTGCCATGGTTTTACTTGCACCTTAGCAGAGATGGGAACACAATTTGACCCTCACTCTTTTTGTCTGATGAAATAATTAAACACTCAATGAATAATTTATCAATAAATTACTCATATAAATTAGAGAATAGAAGTACTGACTGATGCTCATACCATAGGAACAAAATCCAGGTTCCTGATTTGAGCTGCAATACAGAAATATGCACCAGTCAACCTCTCTCTTACACACCCTATTTGCTTTCTTCAAGAAACACCACTAAATGTTTTTGTATCTTGCTGAAAAGACTTCTTAGCAAATGTGAGTCTGTAATAATCAAAAGCTTTTCCAGGTGTAACAGGCACACAATAATTAATTTATAAATTAATAAATAATTAATGAGCAGCAAGATCATCTGCTTTTTTTATTTTCCTCTTTTCTTTTTCTTAAAAAGAAGAGGTGAAAACAGATTTCTGTTGAGGCACGGGTGACACCTTTAAGCAATGGTGCATGATAAATTAAGAAACTGGGTGGAGTGTTTCCTTCCTGTAATCCGTTTGTAATCAGAGAAGTTAGAGACAAATAGGACGTCTTATACAACATCTGAAAAACAACCTTTTAACAGTTAAAAAAATAAAAAAAAAAAAGGAAAGGTCCTCCCACCCCTCTGGTTGGCCTAATCCTGAGTCCTCTTAAAGGCCTGGATGACAAACCCCCCGCCTCTGTTGGTGGAATTGCTGGTACTGGCCACCTGGTAACTCTTCAAACTGCTTTTTTCCCCTTCTTGTTCAGTAGGCAGGTTGGTGTCTTGTACACCTTTTCTTAGGGGTAGATGTGTCTTCAAGGAATTTATGGTGGCTGTCAAAACTTGACAGCATCTGCTTACCCAAGCATTGGTGAATACATTTTCCAGGTAGATGTGTGATATAAGAAGGGGGAAAAAAAAAAATCAACCTAAACCTACAGGGATCCCACTATCCTCTATGAGACAGCCACAGCCTTATTTTTCAGCACCTTCTCTAGAGCAGATGTCTGCTCTGAAGCATCTACCAGGCGTATTCCAATTTGTCACATTCTACATCTGAGCAACAAAACCCAAAAAACCCACTTTTCAAACAGCTGCAAAACAAAACTGAAACACTTTAGCTGATCGAAGAAAATGCAAAAAGGAACCCAAAGCATTACAAATATTTTTTTTTTTACCACAGAAAATATCTTGCTTCTCTAACTACTGACTTTTGCAGGAGCTCACTATTTTCCTGCCTATTTTGTCCAAGATTTAGACAGAGTGGTTACAAGGATCTAGGAAGCTGGGAATTTTAAAGAAAAGCTTTCCCACTTGCATGTCCTTCATCTGGGGCTGGACTAGATGATCTTTAAAGGTCCCTTCCAACCCAAACCATTTTGCGTTATATTCATGAGCTTGCTTAATCAGGGAACAGGAAGACAGGAAGCATTGGTTTCCTGCCAGTCTGCTCACCAGGCACTGAAGTGTCTGGGTTGGCTACTGAGGTGTGGAAGGAAGCAAGTCTTGTGATTAAGGTACCCAAACAACCTTGATGACTGAGAACTAGGGGAGCAAAGTTCTTCCCACTGTAAGAGATCAGGTTTGTGACTAGTTGAGGAACCTGACTGTGCATGTCTATGGGACCTGATGAGATGCATTCCAGAGTCCTGAGGGTGATGTAGTTGCCAAGCCACTCTCCATGATATTTGTAAAGTTGTGACAGTCAGGTGAATTTCCTGGTAACTGGAAAAAGGGAAAACATTGTACCATCTTTGAAAATGGAAGAAAAGAGGACCCTGGGAACTACCAACCTGTCAGCCTCGCCTCTGTGCCTGGGAAGATTATGGAACAGATCTTCCTGGCAGCTATGCTAAGGCACACAAAGGACAGGGAGGTGGTTCAGGACAGCCACCACAGCTTCACCAAGGGAAAATTGTGCTTGACTAAGCCAAGTGGCCTTCAACAATGGAGTGACTATATCAGTGGACAACGGAAGATGTCCACAACGGAAGATTGTCTGTCTGGGCTTCTGTAAGGCCTTTGAGATGGTCCCTCCTCACATCCTTTCTCTCTTAGTTGGAGAGGGATGGATTCAATGGGTCGACTGCTTGGTGGAAGAGGAACTAGTTGGATGGTCACATCCAGAGGGTGGTGGTCTTTGGCTCCAAGTCCCAAGGGACATCAGTGACAAGTGGTGTCCATCAGGGGCCTGTATTGGGACCCTATTTAATATCTTCATAGACAAAGGGATTGAGTGCACCCTCAGCAACTCTGCAGAAGACACCAAGCTGAGTGATCCAGTTGACACAACTGAAGGATGGGATGCCATCCAAAAGGGCCTGGATAAGCTCAAGAAGTCAGCCCATGGAAATGTTATCACTTTCAAGTAGGCCCAATTCAAGATGCTGCATCTGGGTCAGGGCAACCCCCAGTATCAATCCAGGCTGGGGGATGAAGAAATTGAGAGCAGCCCTGCAGAGAAGGATTTGGGATACTGATTGGTGACAAGCTGGACATGAGCTGACAATGTGGCTTCCAGCCCAAAAAGCCAACTGTATTCTGGGCTGCATCAAAAGCAGTGTGACCTGCAGGGCGAGGGAGGGGATTCTGCCCCTCTACTCTGTTCTCATGAAATCCCATCTAGAGTACTGTTTCCAGCTCTGGAGCCCTCCACACAGGAAAGTGGGGTAATTGGAATGTGTCCAAAGATGGGCCATGAAGATGATCAGAGGGCTGAGAGAGTTGGGGTTGTTCAGCCTGGAGAAGAGAAGGCTCTGGGGAGACCTTGTAGCACCTTCCAGTACCTAAAAGGGGCTTATAAGAAAGATGGGGGCAAACTTTACATCAGGATCTGTTGCAATAGGGCAAAGAGTAATGGTTTTAAACTAAAAGAAGGTCGATTTAGAGTACATGTAAGGTAGAAGCTTTTTACAATGAGGCTGGTGAAACACTGGAACAAGTTGCCTAGAGAAGTGGTAGATTCCTCCTTCCTGGAACCATTCAAGGTCAGATTGGATGGGGGTCTGAGCAACCTGATCTAATTGAAGATGTCCCTGATCATTGCAGGGGGATCAAAATTAAATGATCTTTAAAGATCATCTTTTCCTTGCAATCCAAACCATTCTCCCATTCAATGATGATTTTATGATTCTATGGTCAGCAGCAGAAGGTTTGCTGGGACTTATAAGTCCCTAGTAATGCAGTTTTGGACCAAAGCCTTGCCCATACTGATTTCAGTGGTTCAGTCCTCCGGTGTTTCAAGACATCCTTCCAGAAACCAAGACTCAATAATATGGCTGATTTGGGAAAAATTTGGCTGAAGTGGTTTTACTAGCATCTCCTAGGAACTAGGAGACAGAGGATCAAGCAAGAGTTCAGTTTTGGGGTAATACTCAGTTGTTTCAATCATAAGGTTGGAGAGAGACCACTGCTTTCTGCAGAAGTACATAGATTTCTCTTTTGAGCTGACCCACTCTTTGCAGAGAAATGGGTGTTTGGCCATGTCTGTCTAATTTTGGAGGCCCAGATCAAGCAGGTGGCTGGAGAATGGTGACAGCTGAGTGTATTTTCTCCCAACCCAAATTGCCTGTGCTTCTGATCACTCTGCTTGTCTCTGTCTGGGACAAAACTCCCCCTGCAAAATGCAGTAATCTGATAGACCAAGGTCTGCATTCTGCCTCCTCCCAGCACTTCTCCCACAGAAATTCTGATCCCTGCACTGTTTTATTTTTCCTTTTTTTTTCTACTACAATTAATGGTCCATTTACATTGACTGAAAAACGAGGGGAAACACACTTCTGTGGGAATCATACCCTGAAATAAAAATAGCAAACAGAAGTCACTTTTAAAGTCTGACTATCAGGATTATCAAACTGAAATCTGCCTTGTAGGGGTTAGTCAGACCAGCAATCAGTCAGCAAACATGCAGTTTTCTAAACAATTTCAAAAGAAGTTATTGGTTTTCTCAAAGCTGAGTCAATTCAAGCTAAGGCACTGGCTGTTTCGTGCTGTGCAGGTGGATTTATTCAGAGTGAGATTGTGAACTGCTGAAATGGGGGCAGTGATCAAAATAGCAGCGACAGAGTGATTAAAACCTTAAAAACCCCAACATGCTACTTTGCCTTCATATAGCACAGGAACCCTTGCTCAGGCTGCAAGAAAAACATGAGCCAGGAGTCTGTTTTGCAGAATGCCTCCAGTTTTGCATAGAAACCAGAGGGCATGAGTGTGTTTTGAAGGAGAGGAGATGTTAAAAGGCTGAAAGTCTTGAGAAAGTTTAGTTCTGGGGTCTAACCAGGACACTCACCTCAACGTAAAAATTAGGCAGTGTCCCTGGATGTGGTACAAAAGTTCTAGTTGGAGAGATCTCACCCCCGAACTACCCTGCAGTCCAATGATTGAAATGCTCCCCCAGAATATGGAACGCCCATGTCAAAAAAAACAAAGATCCAAATCATGTACAACTATCATTGCCACAGAATTAGAGAGCAGCACTCATTTCCTCTGGCTGAAATTTCCTACGATGAAATGAAAATTCATGTTAGTTTGAAAACACCGAGATGAATCTTTTTGCCTTTGAGGTTTTTTTCCCTTCACTTGCTCTTGGACAAAACCTTATGAATGGGCATTTTAGAGGACAAATGACTACAGACCAAAAAGTTTTGACCCTTGAAGGCTGTGACATTGGACAAGGAACCAGACCACACCTTCCATGCAAAAAAACCTTGTTAGTCCACCCTTCATGGTGGTAACCTTGTTACAACCCCTTCATGGGACTATAACATCTGAATTATGAATTTGACTTTAGAAATAATTGGCCAACATCACCTGCTTATTCCCTGGAGAGTTAATAGGAATATCTTCTTTCTGAAGAGCTCCACAGATGATTGCATGTTAGCACTGAGATGGACAACCAATCACAACTGAGGGCTGGAGTTTCTTCAGATACGGCATCACAGTACAAACGTCAACAGCATCAGGCAAAAACAAATTTTGCCACCTGGATGATAAGCACCAAAGTAATGTACTCTATCTGTCATGTATTGTGTCTGTCCTGTCACTTCTGGCATCACAACTCAGTTCTGAGCTCTGGAGGTGCGTGGGTGTTAGAGAGCTCAGAGATAATCAGGTTGATTGTGAGGCAGGAGTCTCTCCTTTTTTTACACTGGTTGCCTGCCTTCCATTCATCCCTCAAAAAAGCTCACCTTGCTGTGGGACAGTTCATGCCATGCTGATCTTACTTGCCTAGAACGGACCAAGTGCATGAGGCCTGGAGATCTGCTCAAGAGCTCCTGGTTCTGGATGACAGAGAAGAAAAAGTCTTTTAGAATACTCTTCTCCCTTCCTTCCCCTTTGCTATGATATAGGAGGGATGTCACTAGAGCCTCTTTCCTCCTATTCTGTTCTGCTTGCCCTCCTTCCACAGTTCAGGGACTCCTCTTAGCCTCCCTTGCTCCTTCCACCTTCCCTCTCTTCCATATGGATTTACTCTTCCATCTTCTCACTCCCATAGCGCAGGGCTTTCTTGAGGTTTCACACCCTCTACCACCCTGTTCACACTCCCATATCACTGTGTTTATAGACCTCTCCACCACCACCTGTGCAAGCTCTCTTTGTGTCCCAGTGCATCTCAAGCTGAGATGAAGAACCCTTTGGGAAGGTACGATGACAGCTTGCCTCTCGCTTGTTTTCATGTCTCACTGTGTAATGCCCTCCCATGGTTAGACCTTCCTTTGTTCTTGGCCTGCCAGGCTGGGTCCATTAGAGGGACCCAAAGCAGGTCCTATATTTAAGCAATTGTGTGTTACCCCAGACCCTCCTTAGCTGCAGAAGAGAAGCTAATGTTTGATTCTCTGAGAATAGCATTGCTGTTAATGAATAACCACATTTAGCCTTAGTGCAGCTCCCCAAAACTGTTTATTTTTTCTCTACTTTTATGCAAAGGGTTGGTGTGTCCTGAGACTGGGGAGCCCTCAGGGCCTTGTGCAAATCAAATCCCCATCTGCATCTGCTTCCTCTGAGCTCCAGGAACCAGAGCCACATTCAGGTCACCCTCAAGGCTGGTGCAGATTGACCCAGAAGAAGATCTCTGCACTGGAGAGATACTGAGGAGCTTTCTAACATCACTTAAAAAAAAAAAAGTCTAAAATATCACCAGACTAGCCTAAAATGTCTTAAACAAAAGTCATGTCCCTGTCTCCCAGGAGAACACAGTCATGCAGACTTTGTCTTACCAACAAAGGCAGTACCCAAATACTCATAGACTGCTTGAGACAGCTCCAGGGAAGACTCTAAAGGTGAACTCCTGTCCCTACTGAGCTCAACAAGAAGTTCAGTACAGACTTACAAAGGGCTAGAATTTCACCCAAAGGAAACTCATCTGTGAAAATTCACATAATTTCTCATAGTCATTCTGAAAGACATGACGAGTCTTCAGAGGGAGGTTTTCTTAGCACCTAAATGCTTTCTAAAGAAATTTTAACATGAACAACTGAATACCATAAAATTGATTACCATGTAGTAGTAAATATTATTTTTAATTATTAAATAATGTTCTTTTAATTATAATATGATATACATTATATTGTACCACAGCAATAACTACTGTATATACTCACTCTATAATATAATACTCCAGGACTTTAAAATTTCATGGTTTTTTACCAAAAGTAAATGTTAATTTTTTTCATTCTGAAAGTTTCTTTCCCCAGTTTTAGAGGTAAAAGCTTCTTTAAAATGGTAGGGAACTAAAAGTTGTGAAACTTTAACTATTTGTAACCTTAAGGATCAAAGAATTAAAAAAAAAGCATTCTATCTCTAACCTTCCACATTTAAACTGAAAGAAGACTGTTATTAAAAAAAAAAAAAAAGAACAAACTAGGAAGCAAACCAAATCTCATTAGTTTTTAGGATCTGATTCAATATATTTTGCACTCTTTGAGCCTGTGAAACTGAAACTCCTTCCTGTTTACCTGTGGGCTCGTGGCAATAAGTTTGACAGTTGGTTCAATTTTCTACGTGGAAGTGAGAGATTTCAATGCAAGAAGAACTTGAGTCTGTGTCCTGCAACCATGCTTAATATAAAATGCCCTGATGTTTCTGCATATGAAGCTATATCATAAATAGCTGTAGCGTGAGGAATCATCCCAATGTTTTGGCCTCCATTCCAAAAAAGGAACCAAGCATCTGCTTAAACCGAGGATCTTGAGTATCCTCGTTAATTTTGTGGTAGACTGTGAAAGGATGAAGTTCAAGTGCAGACCATTCTCATCAGTGTCTTGCAGAAGCATGCCTCTGGAGTCAGTATTACTGGAATTGATTGCTAGGAAAAACTTAACTTCAAGATAATAAGGATTTTGTTTGTAGTTTTTATAGAATCTTGATTGCATAAAAAAATTACATAAGCATTTATCTATATAGCAAAAGGAACGCTTACTTGGATGTTAAAACTTACAGATGAAGCTTGCAAAGGTCAGTTTCTCTCCTTCACCCATAGTTAAAAGTGCATTGAATGAGTAGCTCTGGTGTAGACATCTGCAGTGCAAATGCCCAGAGCTATGTGAGACAGCCCCATCACTGTCTCAGAAAACCCAAACATGAGGTCTCTCACAGGCTCAGAAGCCCTGGTGCCATGGGCAGTGCCCACTCCCCAAAGGCAGCCTGTGCTACTGCCTCGGAACTGGCCTTTAATAGTTTTCAGGTGAACAGGTTTATATAATGATCAGCCTCATAAGTGCCTTTTAGTTGAACAGGTACATTCAGGCAAGAGAAACAGATTTTTAGGCACAGGAGGGGTTTTATGCACAAAGGACCTAACTCTTGATGCTCCAGGGATCCTGACTTTCACCTAGAGACCATCTGTCTATGAAAATATTATATACTATATGTACATCAAATACCTGTCCAGATTGCAATCTGGACACTCCTTTAAATAGCCTTGGGTCTTTTTACCTTGCTCTGTTGGGAACCACAACTCTGAAATCATGTTGACAATATTGATCTAAGCCTTTTCTATAAATGAGAATTCGGAGTGCAAGGCATTACACAGTCATTTCTGCACTTCATTACATAAGCATCACTCAACAGTAAAATGTACTTGCCACAGTTACAAAGAAGACACTGCAATTTTTCTCTTCCATGGAGGTGATCAGAGTCACCTCCTCTGGCCATCTGCATATTCTTAGTGTGAAACAGAAATCATGTGTAGGGTATAGCATTAGACAGACCTTTTTTACTGTACTTGAAAAAGCAAAGACTTAGAAGCAAGGGAGGAGCTAATCGTTGCAAAATACACAGTCATTTCCTGAGCCCTCTGGTTGGAGGAGTACAAACTTTCAACTGTTTTTAATCCTTCTCTGTTATTTAAGAGGCTTTCAAGGTGCACTGTACATTCCAGACCAGGTAAGGAGTACAGATTTCCACTTTTTCATTGCTTATTCAAAATTGGTTTTCAGTGGAGAGAGATTCAGTCTAGACTGATTTTTTTCCCCTCCTATTATTTACATCTGAAGGGAGAACAAAGTTCATTGCAATCCAAGAAATACATGTGTGTCTTTGTGTGAGATGACTGTGAGCTGTAGGAATAAAGGAAGAACTGTTTGGCTTAATAATAGAGCAATGATAATTAAGAAATTATGTTGCACATATTTAGAAGTCAGAATTATTACAGCAAATACTGCAGTATAAGAGAAAGAAAACTCTTACCACCAGTTTTAAGGAGTTCAATCTGCACAAACCACTATCAAAATAAAGGCGTTTAAGTGCATAATTAGCTTTAGTGAGGGGGGGGTAGTAATGTGTCTTCAAATGTATTTTTAAAGGGAGAAAGAATGAACTTTTATATATTGGGGGAGAAAAAAAATAGAAAAAACCCCCCGATAATTTTGGACCAGTTTTGTTTGTAAATCTGAACCTGATACCTATCTTTAGCTATTGTAGAGTCGTGTACTGTACTCATCCTGAGACTGTTCCTGAGGTTTGCAATAACCAAACACACACTCAGAAGTGACTGTGGAACCATATCATAAAGCGATATAATTTCATGGGGGTCCTTGGATGCATAACAACTGAACTCAGACAGACAGGCACCAGAAGGAAGTCTGGTAACAGTGCACTCTTGCATACTGCATTTGTTGTCTCTTAAGATATAGGGAAAGAGACTATTTGTGTGAAGTGTTGTTTTCTAATACAGAAAAAAGCATAGCATAGCCCTTTGTGGGGCAGTTATTGTAATACTGTTCTGTCACCAGGTCACTATACACAAAGTGAAATTGTATGTGTTGTGCTGGTCCCTGATTGAAGACATTCACTGCATACTCAGATATTTGCATTTTTGGTTTTTTAAAGTCTTTTCTTATAATCAGTTTCAGTGTTTGGACATTGGCTCCTTGAATATTTGGTATAAACACTTTCTGGATTTTATACATAGTAGCTGGGAGAATCTGGTTAGGATTTTTTAAAGCATTTGTTTGAGTCAGACACACAGTTTTCATTCATCTTTCCATTCGTTCCTAAATCACTTCCACTGTACTTGTGAGATTGCTGCTATGGTTGCGCTTGGACCTCTCCAATGAATTTCATCCTTTACAGGCTCAATGAGCCACTGGAAACTTTGTCACTGCTTTTACAGGTGGGGAACTCAGATGAATCCCAGTTGACACTATATTTGTGCCCTGGTATTCACAGCTCTCTACTGCAGGTAATCTGATCAAGAAAACCAGGTCTTCCCTTGCAAACAGCTGTATTTCAGTTTAGACACAACTAGAGAGCATATCACTGTTCTGCTAGGGAAGAGGCTAGGACATGGGTAGAAGCATTTCCATCAGCCTCAGTCTTCTCAGTTTGAACATCAATGCTAAGCATTTAGCTGTTCCTTACAGGTCTGTATGGCCTTAGATGTTAAATACTTGCAGCCTACACTGTAGCTTGATAGAGGAAAGCTGGCTGAGATGTGCCTACCCATCTTGCAGTTAGATTCCCAGTTACTGCATAGGCATGGCTCAACAGCTTTGTGTGGGAAGAGAAAACTGAACCCAGGCATCCCCTGTCACAAACCAGAAGTTCACCCACTGCTTCTGCCTTCAGTTTTTAGCATTCCTTCAGGTACATTTATTGAAAATGTGTGTTCACCTACTGTCTGTCAGTCTGGGCTTGTGTTCAACTCAGATGCATCTGTCTGTATGGATAAACTTGCTCTCACTGATGATTGTAAGCACAGAAGAGGCCAACTTATGTGATTTAAAATGTTTGCTCTCAGTGTTCTCTTTCAGCATCAGTATCTTTGATGTGGGAAGAGGGTGCACTTCTCATCTCTCTGTCAGAGGGAGGCATATGTTATATGTACCAGTTATGTGTAACAGGATTGAAAATAACCAAATACTAGAAAGCTCATTCCTTGTATGGTAAGTTTGGTCTCCCACAGTAACTACTGTATTCTGGGCAAGTGGCTAAAGGGGAGAAACCCAGAAGTCACAACCCAGCCTCAAGAAGTTATCTCATGGTAGCCTCCTCTGTCCTGTTTAAAAATAAAGATACATCAAGACTACGTCACAGTGTGTTTAAAAGATGTGCTGATGTTTTGCACATGTATTGCTGACTAATAAAATTACTTCATATTGGCATAGTTTCCAGATAAATAAGTGTTTTGAAGCAGAAGTTCAGGGGCTTCACTGCTGACAACTAATGTTTGCAAAGACTTCAAATGTACAGAAGGATGGTTTTCTTATCAAGCGTATTTATTGACACTGTTTTCGTGTTCTTTGTAGTGTGCAAAAGGAGCTTTCCTCTGAAAAATGACTTTACAGAAATGGGGGTTTTAGGCCCTTGACTACTGCCTCCAAAACTCCTGAATTAAATGAGTTCGCTTCATAAGTAAATGTCTCTGGGATTGTTATTTGGGCTTGATTATTCTTACTGCCAGCTCTCAAATGGGAAGGTCAAGTTGGTGTTTCTCCTGTGCTCGCTATTTATACACAGGAAACCTGAGAGGGAGTCAGCCTTAGAGTTAGGATTGTTATTTTAAAATAGGTTTAAAGAGAGTAATATAATCCAATTTTTGTCTAAATTTAGGTGCTAATCAATTAGAAACATTCCAGGATTAATTTTCTACATCTTTGAATCTGGTAATGTCAGTTTGATCCAGTCTCTTTTCAGTATTTTGATTTGAAGCCTTGTGTCCTTATGGAAATTTTCCATCAAAAGTCTTATTTTTCAGTGTTGCTGAGTATTTAACTAAAGGTAGAGAGAGTGTGAGCTATGTATGCTTCATGCAACAGCTTAATTTTTTAAATGATGGGGTTTAGGTCTCGTTAATATCCTAACAGAGAGATTCTGCCTTTTTGCTCAGAGACCAATGAGGGTCCAAGAGTTATTCAGACAGGGGCAAGGGATCTGTAAACTTGGTCATCAAGAGCCACACATTTTTGTCACATTTTCACACTCCTGCATGAGGAATTCAGGCTCAGAAAGTGGTGAATTGAAAATCCTCGCTCTCCCAACTGCTCATTAAGTCTTGAAATAAGAACAGAAATTACGCACTGGTATGGTCATGAAGAAGTAGCTAGGGTTCCCTACTACCAGATACACTGTACCTGATTCACATCAGCAAAATTAAGAGGGAAAATATCAAGCCAACAAAAAATATGTGCTCTTTTATCTTCATATTTAGATGTGTATACTCTGAATCTTGAGTAGTCCCGCTCAGGTATGTTTTACAGCTAGTGAACTACATATTTAAAGCTATGAAAGACAGTGTTATCAGTGCTTATCAGTGTTCGTAATTATCTTTAAATGTGTTCCTTTTATTTATTTACTTATTTATTTTAACAACTGATTCTTAAAAGACTTCTTTTCTGTTCCTTTCTGCAGCTCTTACTCATAAAGGAAATCTGATCTGCTGCAGTACGGAAACATCAGCAATGACATGGTGAGACAAATTCCTCAGGGAGCTGCCTGTAAGTCTGATGAACATTTAAGATGAAAAGTTTTGCATTTTCTTTGGCAGGATGTTACCCACAGAGTTTAGCTGTATAACGCAATTGCTGAGGCAATAAGGGAATATTCAGGAACACAAGCTTCTGCTTTGAGTAGGTGAGTGAGCACAAACAAAGGAATAATGTTGTTAAGACTTTTTCTTTTCCTGCCTCACCCTCCCTCTCACAGCTTCTCAAAAATATGACTGGTCTTTGAGACTTTCTAAATTGTGCCCAGTTGAAGACCTGTTCTCCCAGGGTCCTGGATACACCAAGTGGACCTCAGTTCAAGGCTAAAATAGTTCAGTAGCTGAAAGCTGTGAGAATAAGCCTCTTTTTGTACTTTTGTCACATCACCTTGTGACAGTCAAGCAGTGCAGAGGTCAAAGGGATATCCTCCTGAAACGCCAGCAGTAGTGAGAGGTGGGATAGGAAACTCTGGTTATGTAAGCACAGAAATGGTGAGGAAAAGATGAAAAAAAAAAACCAGAAGAGGAAAAGTGGTAGTACAAACTTGAGGTAGATGAAGCCACAGGGTGGTTTCTGGACAGCAGTTAACAGAAAGAAGACAGTTTGGGTTAACATTTAACACTTCGGGTTAAATGCTGATGATGACAAAAGCAGGTTTGCAGAGGACAGGAAGGTGTGACGCTTTCAGCTCTTTTTCTCAAATACTTGGGAGAAAACCCTGAAATATCCAGATCTCAGTAACCTAAAAAATAAATCTAAAGGCAGAGCAGGTATGTCTAGTGGTCTAGACAGAAAATGTTTTTAACCAGCAGTAATTTTGCGCTACATCCATTTACTGGGACCAGTCATACCCTGATCTTTACCTTATTTGACACAAGTATAATAACTGTTTTCAGCCTATGAAACATGATGGCTGCATTCAAACTCCTTTTTGGGAATGCTCTTTTGCCTGTCATAACTCCTAAACTATACAAGCAGTTGTGTGTGGCCCAGAGCTGTTTGAGGGAGCGTTAGCTGGTGTGAGACAAAACTGTGCCAGAACAGCCCAAGCAATTGAATTCCATGGCCTGAGCCCTTGTTCTGATAGTGTTTAATTTACTAATATTGACACACTTTTCATGTAGTAATCTCCCGTCTTCATGTGGTATATTCCTCAGAGTCCTAAGTGTAAATATTACAGAGTAATACTTCAGCACAAAAAAGTCAATGAAGAGACCATTGCCTGTCTCCTTGTTCAGCTCTCATTTACTTGCTGCTGGAGAACACATCCTAATTCAGATGTAGGGCTACAGGAAAAGGCAAAGTAGCCTTGTGATTGTAGGAACTGAGTGATGTTCTGGGAAATAAGATTCTCCCACTGATTCTACCTGAAAGTAGATGCTGAGAAAAATGTGTGTGATGCTAAGAAAAGGTCACCTTCATAAGAAAATAATACATGAGAAATGAATTAAATGGAGCTGAGATGGAAATTCAGAGCTTCAACTTCAAACAGGGAAAATTCTAATGCAGCCTCTGACTGCTGGGGAATTATGCCATAATAGTTACTTCTTATAATATAACATAGCAGTACTTAAGATACTTAAGTAAAAGGATGGAGCAGATATCCATTTGTCATAGTAGAACAATTAGATTTTGACAGGACTGAGAGAGCTGTCCTGATGCTAGTGAGAAGCATGCTTAAATCATATCACTAGGACTGTATTTCTTCCTTGCAAATACAAGTACTTTATTTTTAAGAGGTCAAGGAGTAGGGAACAGTGTAACTTCTCCTCTAGAGCACTCTCCCAGGAGAAAAAAAGATACACATTCAGCACTGTCTTTGAAAAGTATTTAAAGGCTTATCCATCTCCTTCCTTGCTAGCTAGGTAGTATGCTAGCAGGTATGCTCTGGGCTGAATTGCACCTGGCCACTAGAAGGTGGAAGAGCAAGAAGAAGCGGACAAAAGAGGAGCAGATGCCTGAAATACCATTCAGCCAGAAGGACAAAGACCTCATGTCTAGTCTTCTCTTCAAAGACAGTATTTCACAGTAGAAGCTGGATAACTCCAAAGACCGATCTAAAGAGTAGATTCCAGGCCATGTCCACTACCTTATACTTGTTGACTGCCTCTTTCACTAAGCTAGAGAATCTCTTGCCCTCATGCATGCCATTTTCATCTTTCCCTGAGTTATTGTATTGATAATTTTTTATTGTGCATCTCTGATGTGAAATATAGGCAGTACCCAGAAGCCTTGTGGTTAATCTCCCTCTCAGATAATAAGATGTCCCATGGTCAGACTTGGACAGCATCTTAGGGCGTCTATTTCCTGACATTAACCACTACTTTATCACTCAGAGAGGGAAGGGTAGTGTTTGTCTTGTATCAACCATCTTAAAATATTGTGGCAAAACATATTTAGTCCCCAGAAAGAAAAGGTAACATGGAATTTTAATAAAAGGAAGTTTGACAAAGAGATTCAAAGATCGGGTCTTCCAGTAGTTTTTCTCTGAGAGAGAGGACATTCTGTGAAACTCACTAAGATTTTTTTTCCCTCAAGTTTTCATGTTTTTGAGGCTCATCCATTAGGGGTTCTGGATGACCTAAGTGTGCAGCATGTGAATAGTGTTGACTTCACATTGTTTCTTGTAATTTTTCTGACTATTGCAGATCCCATTCTGAGACACTTAAGCCTTCACTGCTGCCCTAATCCTTCCACTCATGTGATGCTCATCTTACAGAGTTTGAAATTCTGTTTCAGGTCTGACTTCAAGGGCTTAAGTTTTCAGAAACAGGCACCAGCTCTGAGTTCCTAATTTTTCCTAATTTGTTTATTAGAAGACACCTGGATCTGACTTGTAGAAGTATTGAGTACTCACAAATACAGATCAATAGATGTGTGGCTTTGAATCAGTAATATTTTATGTAATGCCAAATGTGCCTAGAAATCAGGTCCTAGGCAACTCAGGGTCTCCATTACTCACTTTTCTCTTTGTAATATGGGGTTAAATAATCTTCATATTAGAGGAAGGCTGTAAAGAAGAATTTTGCAGGTCTTTCTGAAGCACTTTCATGCTACAACACTGGGTGCCAGAAAAATGCCCACAAATCAGTTATTTATTTAGCATTTAGGTCAAGAGTTTGAACAGTGTACTGTACATAGGGCACAGTGTCACTCATTGAACACTGAGAAAAAAGTTTAGTTTTTTCTAATTTTTCTAATTTTGCCATTGCAAAATTGCTGGAAGGGAATTGGTTCCAAAAAAGATAAAGTAGAAAATCTTAAAGCTTGTCCATTTTCCAGAGTGGCTCTACTAAAACTTGTAGAGTTTCTTGAAAGCTGGTCTGATTTGTTGTGTTCAGCTTGTTGACTTCCACCATTTCACTAGTCAGATCATTAAACTGCAAAGCAACCAGGGGAAACTGCTTATAAAATTCTGGACCCCAGGCTCTTCAGCTGTTTATTTGTTCAGGCTGCTAGAACAGTAACCTTCCTGAGGTGTATGAGCATTGTGAGTATTTCAAAAAGGAAGGAAAGACATTTTCATAAGGGACACCTTCCCTTTCCCTCAATCCTAAGTCTCTGCTGAGCTCATGATCTCAGTTACATAGTGTTGAAATACTCAGTACACTGATCAGAACTGTTTGGATCTTTAGAAATATCTAGTTATTCAAAAAGTTTGCAGCCTATCCATGGTTACAGCTAACATAAATTGGCTGCTAGCACATGAATGTGAGGTTGAGTTAAACAGAAGCAAGATCAAGCCCTTAGGCTGAGCTAAACATTGCTTTGCACATTGCATACAACATCTCTTTATCAGCCCAATTAATTAACTAAATCTGTACAACCTTGTCAAAGAAAATATCTGGAACCTACTTTCTCACATGAAGATGTGCCTTCTTAGTCACACATTTCTCCCATGGGGCATAAAGATATCTTTAACACCTCTAAGAGGATGAAGAATGAAGTTTCCTGCTACGTGTGGCTTTTGCAACCTCAGCAACTCTCAGCTGTGCAGACACATAATCTTAAAATCTGGTCTTGGTGGATAAAACTGCCTCACAAACCCATCACTTAGGTTTTTCAGGTTCAATGTATGTTAAGCATTTGAGATTTATAATCATATATACTCGTGAAACCTTTTTTTCCAGTGTTTTAAATGATGAGTTTTCCATCAAGAGCACTTCTTTGAGAAACCAACAGGACATGGCAGAGTTTTATGTGTTATGGTATGCTGATAGGTCTGCTCAACTCACATGTCTATTCCTGCTAATGTTTATGGGCTGAATACATGATTACCCCCACATGAGAGGGGCAGAGATCATAACCAGTATGGGTATCAATAACATGGGTTGGTCTGTGCTGGGCTTGTAAATGTGTGAGTTGTGTGGATTCTCAGCACCTAGTTTTTGCTGTTGCGGCAACACAGTTTGCAAAAAGGAAGTTTGCAGTCTCTCACAGCAGTGCATGGAAATCACTTTATTATATGGGGAACACCAACATGTGTAAAGGTCATTCCTATGCCATTTAGCCGTAGGAGAGCAGAGAGACACAAAACTGTGCTACAGAAATATTAGCTGCTTTAGTTGTGCCTACTCTTCTGACTTCTCTAACTTGTCTTTGGGACTAGTGTAGTCATGAGTGTCAAAGGAAAAATAAACAGTCAGAAACAGTATAACAGAATGGTTGGAAAAGACCCTTAAAGGTCATCAAGTCCAACCTTTAACCCAGGACTGCCAAGTCTGCCACTTTACCATGTTCCCCAGGTGCCACATCTGACTTCTAAATAACTTCCAAGGATGGTGATTAAGCCACTTTCCTGAGCAGCATGTTCCAGTGCTTGACAACCCTTTCAGTATTCAATCTAAACCTTTCCTGGTATGACTTGAGACCATTTGCTCTTGTCCTAGCACTTTTTACATGGGAGAAGAGACCAATCCCCATCTCGCTACAACCTCATTTCAGGCAGCTGTAGAGAGTGATAAGGTCCTTCCTGAGCCCTCCTTTCTCCAAAGTCATGAACCCCAGCTCCTTCCGCCACTCCTAGTAAGGCTTGTGCTTCAGACTCCTCACCAGCTTTCTTCCCCTTTTCTGGACACTCTAAGCACCTCAATGTCTTTCAGCCCAAAACTGAATATCTTTGCCTGCTACAGAAGAGCATGTGAACACTTGGAGATCTGACTTCCTCAAGTTTGAAATAAAAACCGCAATGTTGCAGCTTACCATTGCCAACCACTTCATTGTTCGCACTAACATGCTAGAGGAGTTATGTTCCCCTTCCCACACCTGTCTCAGCAAAGTAAAAAAGTTCTCACCTTCCATATATCATCAGCTTAAGCTTTCTAGTAAATCTGAAGAAAATAAGTAGGGTTGCATTCACAACGACAGAAATTTAGGGTGCCAGGTGTTAGAAATAAAGATATTTTGTGTCCACCTGTGGGCCCAAGAGGGCTGAAAGCTAAATGCTCTCACTTCCTGTTCCCTTCAACGGAATATAAATGTATTCACAGTGTGTTGATCCATTCATAAATTGAGTCTGTCACATGTTGAGTCAAGAAGGACTTGCAGACTGATATTTGTAACCATGTGAAATGCTCTGCCTTTTGCTGAGCTACACCTTCATTGCTTTAATCCCAGGCTGGAAAAGGGATGGGTGAAAGGCGTTTTGACCAGTTAGGATGAGACCACAGTGTCACTCTCCTACAAGGGGAGATCATACCAACAAGTGTGGCTCCAGTGGCTCTGTGGGCAGTAGAAAACACTAATCTATTTTCTTACTACAGATCTGTGATTTACAATAGATTACTATATGATGATGATTATCATTATTGCCATTGTACACATCTATAATCTTTTTCTGAGTTATTATGGCCATGACACACAGAAAACCATATTCAGTTGCAGTAATCATGGAAAGGAATTCAAAAACAGTAGATGGAACAATAAATGTCTGCATTCCAGGCTTTCATCCAGTTGGCCAAGTAATTTATGCAATGCCCAGAAATTTAGCTAATCTTGTGACCTTCACCCTTTATCAGCCAATTCACATTTATTGAGGGAGAGAGGGGAAATACAGACCCATGAATATAGACCAGAGATCCTTTTCAAACAAAGCTCAACAGCAGCTGGGTTCAGTAGTTCTTTGGGGTTTGTTTATACACTTGCTTCTAAACTAATGATGAAGTGAACAAGTGGAAGTATTTGATACCTCTTCTGGGTGACAGTCACCCAGGATTTCCACACCTACTTCTGGATTCTCCCATATGACATCTTTCCCCTACAGATGAGGCCACATGCCTTTGTGATCTCATTTGTCTAGTGAGAAGATGGACTGAAATACAAGAGTCTTTCACTTTTAAGTCCAAGCAGCCTACGCTGTTTCTGTGAAAAGTATTTTTTGGCTGGCTCATAGAAAGCATTGCCTAGCCCAGCATCTTGACTCACATGGTCCCCACCATGCTCCACCAAGTCCTGGTCCTTGCCTTCCATTTCTGCAGCCCAGGGCCATTACTTTCTTCTGTGAAGAAGACCAACAAGTCTTCCCTGAAATAGACTCAGGCTGTGCTTTCTGTGTCAACATTAATGCCTCAGTGCTCTCCTCCTCCTCCTCCAGAGAAATATGCTATAGAAATTTGTAGATGCTTATTTCCTTTTTTGAGATCTGTGCTGTAGCTTAAGTCTCTTGATGTGTAGCCATCTAAGGCATTGAAAATAGATCTCACAGTGATGCTGGCAAATATATAAATAAATAAATCATAAACCATCCCTAATCTAAATCCTTTCCACAACCACTCACATTGGTGAAAAATGGTGCCATAGATTTTGGCAATGTCCTAAATATGGACAGTTACAAAGGACAGCACTTTTTTGAACACATCTGCAAGACACAGCGACTCTAGCATTAGATTTTTCTTATATATATTAGGGCTACAAAGATTCTACTGCTGCTGAATCACTAATGTCAATGGTGACAAATGACAAGAGTATTTCTCCAATGGAGAGACAGCAAAATATAGTATAATTTATTAAAAGCCACCATAGCACTCTCAGATCACAATTTTATGTATGTAAATGTTCTCCACAAATAATTTTGTATTTATCTTTTTGGCACTGACAGTTCAACTGTCTTTCATGGCAAAACTCAAGGTAAATTACTTTAATGTGCTTGCTCTGTTTTATATACTTTTGATCTAATCGATCTCAAATTAAAGAACTGGGTAAAAAAAATGGTGCTATCCTATATTGGAAAGGTTTGGAAATCAACCTCTTTTCTCTTTTTTAGAAATAATGCCTTCACTTCATGTTTCATTCTGGGCGGGTGAGAAAACTGTGCTTGTATTTTTTTGCTAAAGCTGCAGTATTTCCACTTCTGAAGTTCTCGTTGTAGTTTCCACTAGGTCTGAACACCTCCGCCCCCAAGAATAAAAGCAGACACCTAGTTTGGGGCTCTTCTGTGTTGTTTATACGCTCTGTTTAAAATGTTATCAAGTTTTTTGAACTTTTTTTCTGTGCTTAAAAGCAGACTGTTTCAACCACTACTTCCTTATTTCTCCTCCCTTCCTCTTAACTCTTTAATATAGAATCTCTACTTGTGCTTTTCTTCTTTGCTTATGGTCTATGATTAAGTAGATCTATGCATCTTCCCAACCAACTGGGAGTATACGTGCCAAGCAAATTTTCAGGTAGCTATTAATCAGAAAAGCAAAACGGTGTTAAAGTGTTGACAACATTTGGTAGGAAGGGGGAGAGAGTGAGTGTCAGGCTGTTACCACTGAGAATCTCACAGTCTTCTCATTCATCCTTCTAATAGTTTTATTTTGACAAGCCTACATCACAGATTGCATCAGATTTCCACCACACAACACTAAAAATGACCTAATCATCTGCTGCAAAAACAACCGAAGAAATGAGGCATGCTTGTGCAACAAGAAACAGCCCTACTTCACTCCTGTCTGTCCAGTGGGAAAGATATGTGAACACTCAGCCAGGTGATGTGCAGTGAAGGCATCATACCCACCTGCCAGACTCAACCTCATTCATTCCCACAGGTCCTTATATCCAGACTACTCTGTTTGGGAGAATGGTACAAAAATGCAAAGTTGAGCCAGGTGGCTTTTCTCTGCTGAATGCCTTTTCTAGTCTGCTGGGACAGGGTATTTGTTCTCAAGGAGACTGCAACGGAGAAAGTTAAAATGTCTGCAGACATTTTCACTCTGTGATCTGGAATACTGATCAGCTGATTGAGTGGCAGTACATTATGGAAGACCTGCCAGGATTTTTGACCTAGAGAAAAATCTCTGAGATTGCTGTAAAAGCAAGCAAGTGCTTTTACTTGAGCAACTTTTATTGCCACTGAGTCTCAAAATAGACAGTGCTGGCAATCCATTCAGGATGGAACAACACTCACCAAGGGGTGATTTAAGCCAGGAGAAAATGAGATTCGTCATCTCAACCTCACACACTAAAGGAGAAAAGTTTTCATCACAGGTAGAATTTTCAACATCAGACCTTAATGCTTAAAAAGGCCTTTAGGAGCCTAAAAACTCTCTTGTCGTCACTGTAAGTGCTGAAACTCAAGGCTGAGGTCTTCAGCTGCTCAGCTTTTGCTAAGAATGCCCAGTATCAAAAATATGAATCCCAGTCACTAAGCCCTCAGAAGGCCATGTATCTTAATACCCATCTGAGACCGAAGGCCTGAAATGATTCACAATTGGGGAGGGGAGGGCGGGGGAAGACTGTTCCCTGTGCTGTGTCAACTTGAAGACCAAGTACACCATAAATAGTCAAAACCCTTATTGGAGACTTACTGGAGTATATGCTGCATGGGATAAAGCCAGAAGAAAGGTGGCAATAGCATGTGCCCTTTAATCCCGTGGATATTTAGGGCTTACAGACTGGAGATGTCTACCTAACCTGATTGGAACTGAAAATTCTTGCAGCAGTGCATTAACCACCATGTTAAAGCTATTTATCTACAACTTATCTTTACTCTTGCACCTGAATTTGTCCTGTTTTTCCTGATGCAACTGGAACATAAAGTCCATGGATGAGAAACACAGACTGTAGTGTTTTGTTCAGTACCTGAGAGAAGACATCCAAAGTGCATTATCTATTTCTATGCTATTTATATATTTTATATGAAGTGACTAATAGAAAACCTTACTGCTTGGTGGAGGGTCTAGATTTAAATCTCATTACTCTGAAGATAGTAATAAATTCATATCGCCCCGATCCCCATTGAGAATGATTTGGGAAGCATGAACAATACTGTTGTTGTTGGTTCAGATCTATGCATTTTTTTATGCGACAAGACTGATGCAAGCGTCTAATTGCAGGAGAAATTTCATTTGAAATTCATGGTTGAACACAGAGGTCTCCTTGAAACCCTCAGCAAAGTGTTAAAAGCTGAAGCTTTCTCAGGGACCAAGGCATTTCCTGTTGTCTAGCTTGCTTGCTGCTCAGAGTCCTGGTTCTCTGGATGTCATGATAAAACACCTAATTGTGAGCCACTCTGGTGTGGGGCATCTCATCTGGGGCCACGGAGACTCCTGGGCAGGCAGGTGCCTCTGTCTACCTATGTTTCTACAACCCAGGGCAGAGGAGGTGTGGATGGTGGATGCACTGGTCTGTCTCTGTAGATTTACATTCTGTATTAACTGCCTCTAGGTAGTTGCTGGTCTCTTGTGTCTCTGTATTTCTTTTTTTGGTGATCGAGCAAAACTAACCACAATCTCCTTTTACACCCAATTTCTAAAGAAACTCTTAACTGGTTTGCTGCTGAACACCAGCAAAAAGAAGATCAGAAATCTAGCATACAAAGTAATACCCTGATTTTGTCATATTTTTTTCAGTCATTTGAGAAACAGAAAATATTATTTTACCTCACAGGTCATGGAGATTTTCCCTCTTAGCATATTATTGCACTATTCCATTTGTGAAGTTTCATTATTTGGGTAACACAATTTAAGGTACAAGGAACTGTTCAATTTAAAAAGAAAAATATCTGAACAGAGTTTTGACATATGCAGTCGCTTGAATATCAGTATTCAAAAATATGGCACAAAAACTTATTAAAGAACTTTCTGACATAACATTTGGACAATATCAAGTGTACTTCATTATTTTAAGAAGTCATTGAAATTTTTGCAGAAATTGCAGCATAAGAGATCTTGATGTCTTGTCTGGGAAAAACCTGGAAATTGTTATAAACCATGAGAACAAGTTCATTGATTTCAGGGAACTAATACTAGTTAATTGGATTAATACTTTCTGTAAAACTGGATACAGAACATATCTAACTTCTTGAGGCATTCTAGAAAAGAGAAAATCTTCTAAGTAAATGGGCATTGTGTAACAGAGATAGTTTTCATCTTAGAGTAAGCATGCATGTATGGATTTACAGATTGCTTCTTCAGTTTAATAAAGCAGGTGCTGTGCCTGAAACTTCAAAAGCCACTTATAATGTTCTCCATATAACTCTTGAAGCATTACAAAGCAAGACTAATATTTCTTGAGCCATCATCAGCAAGGTAGCTAGGCAGTGCAAAGATACTATTTTTTTGTTTTTTAAATTATATCAGAGTAGCAAAGTGACTGTTCAAAAGGCATCGAGCAAGTGAAAGGAGAGCACTGGTATTTAAGAACATCTGCTTATCATCCTTGAGAACACACCTACAGTCTTATCAACTCTCAAAAGCATCCTGATTCTTAATCATCTCTCTCTTGTAATTGCAAGGAAGCTTCTTCACAAAGAGACACAAAGAAGTCAATGACATTTTCATCTGCTTATTGACATGGCTTTCAGCAGGAGTGACAATGAGGAAACTCGTTGTGGGTGTTGTCCTCAGTCCACTTAATCCCAACACTTTTGAAGTGCTCTTGGAGTGCCAGAGCCATCCTTTTACATAGGCATGTTCAATAAGGTGGCTTCTTACTCTAGTATAGAAAATCATTGGCTATCTGCCACTGCAGAGAGGTCATTGACATACTGATCTCCTGGTCAAAATATTGTTGCATCCTTTACATCTACAGTTTTGGCAGCAGGAGATAAGCTTGCTTTTGCTTTTGCAGAACGGTGCATGGAAAACAGTCAGGAATGTTACTGCTAAAGGCTGATTTTTCAAAAATATTTGGATGCCTAATTCCTTTTGGGACTTAAGCCAAAATTAGTATATTTTCCAAATGTTGTTTTGCACCAGGTATGTAAAGAAACTACAAAAGAAAAGAGCGATAACTACTATTAATACAAATGGCAATGCAAGAACTTGGCATGTGATATGACCTAAAAATAGGAGACTAGTATAAATACATGCTCATACCAAAAATCAGTCTGTCTTGTGATTAGTGTGACCATTTCAAAATATTTCCTGTTGTAACTGTATAACCCTTAAAAAGAATGGATAGGTTTAAGCTGATGAATTGTTAGATGTCTTTCTACTAGTACTGGTAAAAAAAAAAAAAAAAAAGGGATAGATTTCTTTTACATTAAAGAAACAGGTAAACAAAACTAAATAACAAGATTTGCAGTTTTTGTGTAGATTAGCTCATATTCTGCTGTAACAGGATTCTCTAAAAAGGATCAACCTATGTAGTCCAAACACAAGAAACTTTTATGTGTAGTTTATAGTACATCTTAGAAGCATCCACAGAGATGGGATGTGCAGGGAGGTTTGAACTGAGGAAATTGCTTTTGAAATTTGGGGTTTTGTGTGTTTCTTTTTTTTTTTTTTTTCAAGAGTTTCAGAGAATTGAAAGAGGAACCTGCACTGAGCAGCTAGTCCTAACTTGTACAAAACTTTCCCCACATCATGTGATGAAACATATTTTATCACTGCATTCTTATCTTTAGTGTCTGAGATGTTAGGGCACTATGGTTTGTTCATCTGCATGGATGTACGGAGCTAGAAGGGATTTGAAGACTTTATTTTGCCTTTCCAGCCTCTTTTATGGAAGTGTAATACACAACCTTTATTAAACCACAACCCTCAAGAAAATTGATTTATTTTACAGCTTAAAACTCTGCTTTCCTTTTCTTCATCTCTCTCTCTCTGTATATGTGCATGATGATCTGGCAAAGTGAGACAGAGAAACATACAGAGAAAAAGAAAGGATTCTGAAGCTGCTGCCTGAAGTCTGCATTACCTTTGTGTTTTTTATAAAAGTCTTGCTGAGATACTAAAATAAAAAAGGACTCAGGCCTGTTTCCTTCAGATCCCTGAATGAGTTTCAAAACACTGCCCTTGTCCATCATTTGCTTGCCAAACCACATTACAACCCCTGTGGTCTCACAGGCAGGAGTGACTCCATCTCGCATCCCCCAGTGGGCCTCTCCACTGCCAAGCTGATGCCACATGGAGATGCTGTTTGGCCACCATGTGCACATGCAGCAAGTGTGCCCAGATTCCAGGTGATTTCAGCAGGGCTAGGGAAAGCATAGCCTTGGCAGCTCTACAGAAAACCCCAAGATGACCCTGAGCCCCTGAACTTCCCAAGAGCAAGAATGAACAATGAGTTCCAAAACAGAGCTGAGAACTAAGTAATAGAAAAAATTAAATAACCTCCACTACTCTCAGAAAGAGAAGTGAGAAAGTAGTTGCTTCTGATCTTCCTTCACAGCGGGCGGGGGAGCAGGTTGCATTTTCAAAAGCACCTACTCCCAGGAAGCTGAGGGTATCCTTGGGGTTTCAGAAGAGAAGGTGGCTGCTGTTGTGGCTGCAATCCCATTTCGGGCACTACCAAAGCATCTGGTGCCTGCCAGTGAAGGAGCTCCCAGAAGCATTTCTCCTTTGAGACCTATGGCACTACAAGAGAGTAAAAAAGGGAAACAAACCTTTTCTATAGGGAAGCCCTGAAGAGAGCCCAGTATTCAAGCTTACCATTTTCTGCCAAGTCTCGTTTCTCATCAGGTATTTTCATGTATTATGCATTTACTTGGGGCCAAGAAGTTGTATCTTTGTTATATTGATGCTAATAGATAATCAGCTCCACAGAAAGTTTTTGATCACTGAAACATGTTTCTCTGCACTATTAGCTCACAAAAAGGGTCCTTGGTGCAGATTTGGTTTGTGATAGCTGATTTCCCCCCATCAGTTCCCATGAAGGGTTCAGGGTTTTTTTTAGTTAAGCAGCTGAAATTGTAGAAATTTATTTGCAATAAGCTACAGGCCAAAGCTCTTCCCTGTCCTGATGGGGAAGCGGGAGACCCTGGATCAGTGCTCCTGCTGCTACAGAGACTCAGGATGACAAAGGTCTGAATTAAGAGCTGCTAATCTTCATGTTCTAAGGAGCTTCCCACTGGATCTTGAACGTTTGGCTTCCACCAGGAATCACATTTGTGATGCCTGAACACATTTTTCACACCAGAGTGTATTTTCCCAGTTTGGTTAGGGGTACTTGAAGGGTTTTGTTATTTCTGTGTTGTTTGCTCTCACAGCTGATTCTTCTATACCGAGCGCATTTCTACCACACTTACCATCCTCATTATGTGATTGATGCAGTCCTCCAGTCACATCCTTCAGCCCATGGAAACTCTGCTTCATGTGTTGATGCAGGTGAATTGTTTACTGGATGTGACACAAAGCTTCCTGTAATGCAACAGTACTGATCTTCCAGTGACACGGCCCATTTTGGCAGGGCTGTATCAGCGTGTGCCCTGATCATATCATTCTTAATAGTCACTTTCTTTCATCAGACTTCTCACATACCTAAACTAGGACAAATTCCCAGATGAAAACCAGCGCAATCAACCTCAGCATTTTTACTTGTTTCATGTAACTGGGTTTTTATGTAGCTGGGGTTTTTTTTGTGGCTGACTGTTTTACGTGATGTGCTTCATACACTTCATACGTAGACACTGTTTGCCTGGTTCCTTCCTGGACTTAATACCTTTTCCTGTCCTTTCTTTTTAAGACCATAGAGGATTCAATAACATTCCCACCACTAAATATGTGTCATCCTGAACTATATACTTTCCTGTGACAGTTAGCTCTATCTACTTTTTAGTTTAAAAACTATAACCTTAATTTTTAGTAACAGAAGCCTGATTTGTTTTAGTTTAGGTCACACCATATTTTCCTGAATAGGTGCCATTTGCACCAAAAATTTCCTTTATTCTTAAGTACATTTATGTCATTTTCCTATGCATCTATTGTCAAGTCACACACTAAAACTGCAGGAATGTGGTAATGTGTCAGAGCATATCACTTAGAGATCTCTAGCACTCATAACAACCCAAATTGTGTCTCCAAAGAACTGTCTCCTACTGCTCTATTGTTATGTATATCTTATCAGAGCACAACTGTGCCAGTCATCAAAACTGCCTCAGAACAGAGCCTAATTGGAGGACTGCAGCTAGGGGTGTTCCCCAGGGATCAGTACTAGATACAGTCTTGTTCAGCTTCAAGCTGCCAAGTGCACATCAGTTTAGCTCCTACAGAGCCCCATGTCTCATATTTTCCAGTCAACACTGTTTTCATTACTGCTGATGTGAGAATCCTTGCTACACAAACAATTTTATGATCACGTAAAACTGACTGTAAGTTTTGACACACAGGTGGAAGAAGAGGGGTACAGATAAAACAATGCACGTGGTCCTATTTTGTGCCAATTCATTTTCACACAGAAGCTGACCGAGTCATTTTAAAGTAGCAGCTGAGTGGTCCAAGTGTGAAAGGGGTCAATCATACTTTAGGGGACTAGTTCAGATTTGGACAGAATTCAGGCAATTCAATTCCTCCAGGAAACCAGGATCTGAATCAACAGGATGTTTAAAATGGGCTGGAATCAGCTTCAAACACCTGCATTTACTGTGGAAGTGACTACGTATGAGAATGTTGCAGTCACTGGAGATCTGCCTAGTACAGTCAGTGGTATTCCCACTTTACCACTCACCCTAAAATAGACACTTGGCTTTCTATGGATGATAAATCCATAGCTCTAGAAAAGATACCCAAATCTTGCAACTTAGTACTACTCATGTGGAAAAAAGTTTTGAATATTCATATAGATCTTACTTAACAAGACAAACAATAATTCATTCTGTATGTACAAGTCACCAATTGTTATGGACCCAGCACAGGCTTTTTTGGGGGCAAGTCTATTTAGGAGGTAGAAAGAGATTCTGAATGTACTAAGGCCTACTAATGTAAGTAGTAGAAGAAGGCCCATCTGAAGACAGCTTACATGCTCAACCAAGTTATTTGATACACCCCTAACAATACTGTTTCTGGCCACTGTATTTTATACAGATGTTAGAATTACCCTACATTCNCCACCTAAAATAAATCCAATGCGCAGGCTGGAAGGCGTACAAAGACTAACAATACATCTTCGGGCGCGAAGTCTGGCCACTACTACTAGAATTACCCTACATTCTTTGCTCAAACCATTTCCCAAATACCATGCCAAATTATCCTTTCAACTACACCTGCAAGACTTGGTGGCTCATTCTGTTTACGGACTCCATCATGTGCTACATCAATCCACAGCTACAGGCTGTCATATCCTTAGTGCAAATACGAGATTAAGCAACATTTGAGGTATTTTTGCTTTTTTTCTTCTTCTTCTTTCTTTTTTTTTTTCTTTTAATCTGAAAAGATAATCTTCAAGAGCACACACGTAGCTCTACCTCAATTCCTTTGTGGACTGAACAGGAGAGACAACATTCAAAAAGAGTTTCACAGAAAAGAGAGATGAAAAGATAGTACAGATTTCAAATAGCAGATATATATTCATATGCACACGTGTTTTTATATATATATTCTTTATTGTAAAATGCCTGTTGGACCATGCAGATTCAATGTAAGACCACCAAGTTTTCTGAAGATTGAGGGATTCTCTCTTAGGAATCTGTCAAACTGTCTACCGTAAGTACCTTGTACCAATACACCTAAATTCTTTTCCTGGAATTTGAGGTCAGAAAGGAAAAGATCAGCTACGTGTTTTCCTCTGACTTTCACAATAGCCATGTGAGGCAATTACTTGTAGTGGAAAGTAATTGCTGACCGGAAGCCACTGTCTACCAATCCTGGACATAGACAATATTTATAAATTTAAAGTTTTAAAGGAAATCAGTTCATGTGTTTAAAATTTAATTTAAATTTCAGCTTGATCTGGCAATTTCCATGGTCAAATTTCTATAAAAACATTAATCTTCATCATCATGCTATAACTCAAGGGCAAGGTACCTGCAGGAAAGCCCCCCGGCACAGGATAACTCCACACCATACAGGATGTCTGCCAGGGTAGTTAAAAGGAGCTTTGTATGCTGTTTGTCCACCATCTGAAAAAAACTGTGATCCACTGAAGTGAAGGTTCCCTGTCAGACATCAGTAATATTTCAGGAACTGCTTGCATGCTTCTCCTCCACGATATGTGCAAGATAGCATTGTTTCAACAAGAGGCAAGTTACGTTGTGCTGCTGGGATATGAGCATGCACATGAGCAGCAATCACAGAGGACTGTAAGTCCTATAGAATGAACTTCTGAGCTCTTAGGTTGAACTCTTATGTTGCCTTAGATTTGCCAATCCTTTCTAAAATATCAACCTTGAAAAAATTAAGCTTCCTAAATCTGTGTATGTAGGAAAGACCAACATATATATAATATTTTAGCTATTAGCCCATAAATTGGACCTCTTTAAACCCAGTTTAAGATGCCTAGTCTGAAATTTAAACCAGCTTAGAAAATCTATCGGTGGAGTTATTGGTTCCAATTGACCTAAGGTTTTGCTCACAGAATTTTTAAAAACTCTCTTGGGCACCGATAAAGAAAAGTGCAAACTGCTTCATTTTGTAATGTAATAGCACTTGAATCATAAAACCACACTTCAGATGCAGAGATTGCAGTATTTGTCAATCCTGGCCTACAGACTTACTATTTAAAAAAACCTGACTACTGCAGAAATGAACTTTTTAAACACCGCATTGATGAGTTTAGTTTCACACTGAACTAGCTTATTAACACAGATGATAGTGGCTGTGTTTATGCAAATCTTATCTAAATTAGGGTGAAAGTTGCTAACACCAGCATAGAATCCTGACATAGCTGATTTATGGTTAGAGAAGGTGAAGGTTTGAGTGAACTAAAACTCAACCATCAGAGAAACTGTACAGTCCAGGAAATCCAAAGGTAGCTATGTACAGTTAATTTTACTGCTTTAGCTAGTTTTGAAGATTTAGTATATATTTCCTTGTGGATTTTCTTTGCCTGTCATCGGTATATTTGGACTTCATACTTAATAATACTTTTTTGATTCAATCTTGGAAACTGCCCACCTGCATTCTCTCAAACTGGAGAACAGAAGTACTCCCTAGTAGGCAGAAATGCTAGGATTATTTTCCCTCACTTTTGAATAAAGTTACTTTTGTCTAGATTGATACAGCTAACAGATGGAGGCATGTACCCCTCCACTACATGAAAGCTGGTAATGCCTCTATATTTTCTTGTTGAAAAAATAGAGGCCTTTTTACCTCTCAATGTGAAATCTTTGTGGAGAGAAGACACTCTTGTTTTACCTTGCCCTGACTATTTGAGGTTAGGGCTGTAACCACCATAAGGTTTACTTTGACTGGGTATACTATGACAAAGACTGAAGTTTGCCTCCACAAGAGTTTTTGGGAACACTGCACTCTTTAATGTAAGTCTTTCATTGTAAAAAATATGCTATCTTTTGCAGTGAAGGCATACATATGGTTTTCTTATGTCCTGTTTCTGAATAATCTTTGATGAAAAATGAGAATAGACAACAATTTTATTTTTCTAAAGCTAAATGTCACAGAAGGTCAGGAATATTGCAGCTAGTTAGATGTTTTCAAATTCATATTGTTTGCTCAGAAATACTTGCACAGAGGGTAGAAGTCATATTTCAAAAATGTATTTATTCTTAAAAGAAGATAAGGTAAAGCCTAGCATCAAATAATGCCTTTGTGACAATATAATTATAGTCTCTGCAACAGTTTCAGATCTTTGTAATAATGTTACTCAGAACAAAACAACAGGAAGAAAAAAAATCAGCAAAAAGGACAGGGAAGCCCAAATACAAAAAAGTTTCTTAGAAGACTTATGTTCACATCTTGACTGAGTGAATCAAACTCATGGCTGTTAGAGATGTAGAGATCTAATCCTACAAGATAAAATTTGCATAAAAGCTCATTGTAAGGATGAGAAAGAATCATCAAGGCAAAACCTGCAGTCTCTTTCGGTAAGGCCCATGTTCTGTTTAAGAAACACACAAACAGAGATGAACTCATTTACATTCCTCAGTTGGGTGAACTTGAACATTCACTGAAGTGTTTCTCTGAAAAGCACCAACTTTAGGAGCAACGCTTTAGGAACAATAACTGAGATGTGTCACAGAAGGGCACTTTTCCTTCTGTTCTTCATATTAAAACTCCTTATTCTATCTAAATATCAAAGTGTTTTTCATTTTTCCCACAGCTCAAGATGACTGGCTCCTGACTCCTTGCCTTCCTGGCTCCTTTTTCTCCTTATACTCAGTCTACAATACAAATTAAGCATCTTTTTTCTGTGCTTGTCTAATATTCTTTCATCTCACTAGTAATTCAGACAGTCCAGGAGGGGTTGAAAATCGGAACACTGCACTCTGACAATCCCCAAGTTTTAACCAATTTAAACTACAGTTAGGTAGCCATAAACTATCCTAACCTTTTAACTCTTGGCTGCTTTGTAATAGTATTAAACTGAGTAAATAAAGAATAAAATACATTTTAAAAATTCTAAAAAGTGGTCTTTTGAGAAAAAACAAAATACATTCTTCAACTACACTTGCATTGATTAAAAACTATTAATATGATTTTCTAAGTGCTTACAGTACAGTAAAATCTGTGCTTTCACTTTGCTTCATTCTGAATCTGTTTTCAATTGACTGGAAATTGCATTTCAGTTTGTATTTCCTGTAATCAAAACATGCCATCCTCTTCAGCTAGAAGGGTGTCTTTCCAGAAGTGTAACAATTTCAAAGAATTTATGAAATAAGACCATTTTTCCCTATGCAATTGCATTGACAGGCAGTGAACCAAAAAATATGAAACAGAATAAGTTTTGAGAGGCTTTCTGCTTCATGATACATTTCGACATTTATTTTTCCATCTCAAGTCACAAAATAAATCATAAAACTTTTCATAAATTGGCAATTCTTGTTTTCATTTGGCTCAAAGGCTCTTCAGTCTTTTTCACAGGTGCACTTGACGTTGAAAACAGGAAGATAATAGATGAAAGAGAGAAAACATACCAGTTTTATTTAGTAGTTCTCTAAAAAGAAAGTAGACACATCTCTGTTGCTACGCTTCCATAGCAAAGAAATAACATAATTCTCTTCCAATTTTTTACTGTGTGATTTTCAGTACACCTTTTGATGTTTTACTTGTCTTCTTTTGTCAATTGAAGGGAAAGGAATCACTATTCCAGTCAAAAAAGCACTAAGCAGCTGTCACCTTTGTTTACAGTTACAGCTTGGACGGAAACCTGGCACTACCGAATTTCCAAGTGAGCTTTCTGTGCAGAGTGCCATGACCAGTGAGTACAAAGAGTAGCGTGTTACTCCAGAGGCTGCAGGTGCCTAGTACCTAATATGAAACTAAAATGCACCCATCCGCTATAACCTTCAGAAATGAAGCAAGCAGAAAAGCTTAAGATTTCTTTTTCTATGTCAGAAGCTTGAGGACTGCTGTAACTGTCATTCAGACTGGATCATGTCACTTGAAGAATCCTTGTTGAGTTTTTGTTTCAGTCTACCTGTATGTTCATTCGTCTGTTGTAGTTTAAATATAGCTCTCCCAAAAATAAAAGCAAGGTATAAAAAGTACTTCTAACAGGGATATTTATGTAACAGAGTTATATTTTTACAGATTATGCATATGAAATCTAAACTGAAGGTGAATATTTTTAAATTATCCTGCAGCAAACTTGCTCTTGCAGAGAATCTATGAAAGCTTCAGTGATTTGAATTGTGCTGGATACCTGAAATTGAAAGGAAAAAAAACCTCATAAAACATAAGGGGACTCTAAACCTCTAAAGTGATATTCTTTTCTGTCTTGATGTATGATATTTTCAAATTAAACCACAAGAGACAGACAGAGACTGTGGTTGCAGTGCGGAAAAGACATAAAGTTACCCTGAACAAAATGTAAATATAGAATTAACTAAACCCCAATAAACACAACAGTGGGAGAAGTAAAGTACATTGAAATGGTACATTGTGGTTCCAGGAGCTTAACCTGGTGTCATGGGTTAACCCTGGCTGGCAATCAAGCCCCACACAGCAGCTCAGTCACTCCCCCACAAGCAGGATCAGGGGGAAAATCAGAAGGGTAAAAGCCAGAAAACTCATGGGTTGAGATAAAGACAATTTAACAGGGAAATCAAAAGCCATGCACACAAGCAAAGCAAAATAAGGAATTAATTCACTGCTTCCCATGGGCAAGCAGGTATTCAGCCATCTACAGGAGAGCAGTAATGGTGACTTGGGAAGACAAATGCCATCACTCTAAATGTCCCCTCCTTCCTTCTTCTTCCCCCCACTTTATATACTAAGTATGATGTCAAATGGTCTGGAATATCCCTTGGTCAGTTTGGGTTACCTATGCCAGCTGTGACTCCTCCCAATCTCCTATGCATCCCCAGTCGCCTCGCCAGCGTGGCAGTATGAAAAGCAGAAAAGGCCTTGGCTCTGTGTAAGCACTATTCAGCAATAACAAAAACATCTCTACATTATCAACCTTATGTTCAGCATAAATCCAAAACATAGTCCCATACCAGCCATGGTGAAGAAAATTAACTCTACTCCAGCCAAAACCAGCACACATGGCCATTTAAAAAACAAATCATCAAAAGTAAGGGTGAATCGGAGCAGGAATTTCTTCTAGCCCATGCTTTTCTGAGCAAGGAATTCAGGATTAGAGCCTAAGAAAAAGGGAAAAAAGGCAAAAGGAAAGACAAAGTTGGAAGGAGGATCTTGTACTCTGCATTTCCCCAGGAGGCTGTTTGCCCTCAAGAATGACTTGCACCATCAGTCTTGTGTGCTTTGCATGCCCTCTTCTCCTCTGTAATAGAGTCTAAAGGAATCACCACAACATTCTTCTTTTGCTCCTTGTGATGAGCATGTTTATCAGTGAAAACCCTGCCAAGGATTTTCTTTTTTAGAGAGCTCTTGTAGGCACCTAACCACAAAGTCTTATGTCTCTTAACTCCAATTCAAGAAGTGCCTACATTTGGAGGTACCTAGTTTTTACCAACAGTAACATTTCACAAGTGCACAAAACTTGCCTTTAGCCAGGCCATGAATGCTGACACTGTTTTGTATTCTGCAGCATCTATGTGTGTATTTTTTAATCTCCTTCTTATCAAGATGTATTCTCAGAAAAAGCAAGTATAGAAGAAAATTTGTTTGTGACTAGGCCTAACACAAAACAAAACATAAGACTTATTCAATAGCTTTATTACCAGTGAGACAGATATAATGAAAATTTTCACCTATAGTCCTACCTCCCCAAGTAACTACAATTTCTATAGGAATAGGAACTAGGGGTCTCTGATAGCAAATATCTTTCACTTGAAAAGGCATATTATTAGAGCTCTGTGCATACTCTGATATAGAAAATTTTTTTCTGATTGTTTCAAGAAGTTTTTGGTTCTTAGGCACAAAGAGGTGCCACTTGAGAAGGATTTTTGGGGCTATGTTTGCTATGGGAAGTTGAAATAGAGAGCATTAAGGATTTTTCGCCAAGAGTTATGTGACAGTTAGTGCTTTTTCAAGTTCTCCTGAAAAAATGAAGAATTAGTTTCATTCTTGATATAGTTGATACAGCTCCCCTGACAAGAACTGAATCTCCTTTGCAATGGATTTGGCTCAGAGGGCTTTTTGCAGTTGTGAACATCTGATGATCACTTCATTACTCACACTGAGTTTGCTTGGTGTCATGTGCGTGATATATTAGTAGTACATCTCTGAGTTCTTTGCAATCCTATTTTCATGTGACTTTTTCTAGGCTTCCAACAGCTCAGCTAGAAGCTCCTGAAAGACAGGCAACATTAGTTAGCATCACTTGCTTGATATTGACTCTCATCGCTTCTGAAAATTTTTAGCTGACATTTGAAGCACTATGTCAAGTTGATCAGGTCAAGAAAGAACCCCAATAAGCCACCACTGAGCTGCTTGCTGCTGCGCTGTGATTTTTTGGATCTGTGCTCAGGTGTTTCTGAGTCGAGTGTCTCCCTACTCCTCTACAGCCTTCACTACAGACTTCACATTTGCTTCATGAGACTTCCTGAGACTTCACAAGTCTCAGGAACCTTCTCTCTGCCTGTTATTAAACATAATACATGTGTCCACAGTTATCAGTTGACTTGGCCTGGCACCTCTTCAGACCCCTATTGTCACTCTTCACAAAACTTACTCTAGATCTATCCTCTGCCTTTCTGGACATTCATTGCCATTTCTTCACTTTTTCAATCCTTTTGTGGAACTACATCCCTGTACTTGCAGCTTAATCAAAGTAGGCACACATGTAGCACATCAAGGCATGGGTTCTTGCCTGCAGCTGCTGAATGCTACTATGCTGCTTAAAATAAAGAAGCTAAACCATGAGCTATTACATCTGCCAAGAAAGATCTATATAAGCCAGACAGTGAAAGCAGGGGTTTGCTTTGCAGGCTGCAAAACTGACCTAATTTTTGAGAATTACAGGTGGTGCAAATAAGACAGCTGCAAACAGAATGTTTTTAACAAACTTAGATCTTGTAGAAACTGAAAATCAATAGCTTTTCTTTTTATTAGAAGAGGGCTTGTTCCTTCTTAAGCCTGGTCTTTTCAGCCTGTAAACCAGTCCAAACAACTGCAATCTGTCCCTGACAGATAAAAAAAAATAATCTGAGGATTTTTTTTATATTCTCTTTATATTATAAATATACCAAGAATAATGGATTGCATGTTACTGTCATGTGAAGAGGGGAGATTCTCTTGCCCCTGAGTGTGGGCAAATTGCCTCGACCCTTAGTATTTGATTTGTCTGTCAATGCCCCAGGAAAGCAGAAACCCTTGTGCCCGACCAGTCAGTCAGTGTCCTCTGGATCGGAGGGTGTTTCAACTGACTTACTCAGGGAAGCACACCAACAGCATAAGGGAGACCCTTCAGCAAATCTTCCCGCTTTATTTGAGTGTGTTACTCACTGCTGGCAATTGCTGATGCCTGTGAAGGGCTCACAGTAACAGTTTACAGAGTAACACTTTATTAGTATAAAACTGTGACAGGTTATGGTTTGAAGATTGCTGATCAATGGTATGAGGTTCAATAAGGTGAAACGCCGAGTCTTGCACTTGGGCCACAACAACCCCATGCAGCACTACAGGCTTGGGGCAGAGTGGCTGGGAACCTGTGCAGTGCAGAAGGACTTGGGGATGCTGGTCAACACGTGACTGAACATGAGCCAGCAGTGTGCCCAGGTGGCCAAGAAGGCCAATGGCATCCTAGCCTGTCTCAGAAATAGTGTTGGCAGCAGGACCAGGGCAGTGATCGTGCCCCTGTACTCCGTATTGTTAAGGCTGCACCTCGAGTGCCACATCTAGTTTTGAGCCCCTCACTACAAGAAAGACACACAGATGTCTGTCCAGAAAAGGTGAAGGGTCTGAAGCACAAGTCTTATGAGGAGTGACTGAGGGAACTGGGGTTGTTTATTCTGGAGAAGGCTTACAGTAGACCTCATAACTCTCTACAACTACCTGAAAGGCGGTTGTTGTGAGATGAGCTTCAGTCTCCTCCCAAGTAACAAGTGACAGGATAAGAGGAAATGACCTTAAGTTGCACCAGGGGAGGGTCAGGTCAGCCATCAGGAAGACTTTCTTCACTGAAAGGGTGGTCAAGCATTGGAACAGGTTGCCAAGGGAGGTGGTGGACTCACCGTCCCTGGTAGTGTCCGAGAAATGACTGGACTTGGCACTTAGTGCTATGGTTTAACTGACGTGGTGGTATTTGGACAAATGTTGGACTTGATGATCTTGGATGTCTTTTCCTGCCTTAATGATTCTATGATTCTGAGTAGTAGGAAGCCATTCAGCAGGGAAAAAGTAGCTGACTAAAAACAGGAGGAAGCAAGACTTGTAAAACACTACTGTGATTTGAAGGGAGGAGAAAATTTTCAGAAGGTAATTTTAATAGATTCAGTACATTCAGAGAAAATATAACAAACTACTTAGTTCATTAATAGAAGAACTATATTCTTATTTTCTGTGTTGATGTATTGCTTTTCTCACTTAACATTTCTCCTTTAGGTTTTGAAGCCAAGTGTTCATGATATGATCCAGCTGACTTACCGGGATCAACAACCCGCTTGTGAATAATGGTTAAAAACGGATCCCACTTGGACGCTTTGACGCTGGCAATGCTCCAGAACAAAACCATCTCCATCACCCTCCCAGTTGTGTATACAGTGGTGGCTCTGATCAGCATCCCTGGCAACTTGTTCTCCCTTTGGGTGCTCTGCTGGCACATCAAACCCAAAACACCTTCTGTTATCTTCATGATCAACCTAAGCATCACGGATCTCATGCTGGCCAGCTGCTTTCCCTTCCAGATTTCTTATCACTTCCAAAGCAACCACTGGAGCTTTGGCAAGACTCTTTGCAGCCTTGTGACTGTGATGTTCTACTCTAACATGTATTCTTCCATACTGACCATGACCTTTATCAGCATTGAGCGGTACGTGGGTGTGGTATACCCCATGAAGTTGATCAAGTGGAGAAGAAAAAGATATGCCTTTGCTGCCTGTCTAACTATGTGGATTTTCTTGCTACTAGCCTTTTACCCATTAGAAAGCACAGATCTGACCTATGAAGTGAAAGAATTGGGGATTATAACCTGTTTTGACATCCTAAAATGGGATATGCTGCCCAACTTTGTAGCCTGGGTAGTCTTTCTCCTCACCCTATTTGTCGTGCTCTTCCTGATCCCTTTTGTTGTAACAGTTGGATGCTACATTGGCATCATTCGGAAGCTAATTCAGACATCGAACAGATATGGTAATAGGCAGAAGACTAGATCCATCTACCTGGCGACAATTGTCCTTCTGGTGTTCATCACTTGCTTTGCCCCAAACAACTTTATCCTACTTGCACATATGATCATCCGCCTATTTTATGAGAGCAGTTTGTACCCTGCCTACAAGCTCACCTTGTGCCTCAGTTGCTTCAACAACTGCATAGATCCCTTCATTTATTATTTTGCATCTAAAGAATTTTACCAGAAATTCATGCAATTGTTTCGCCCAAAGGCACTGCTCAGTGACAGCTTAGAAACCAGAAGGGAAAGTTTGTTCTCTGGTAGGACCATGTCAGCCAGGTCAATGTCAAGTGGACCTATGGATGGGTTAGAGGGAGTAAAAGTCTATTTGCAAAGGCAGGAAAGTGTTTTTTAGCTTTAGACATCCCCAGAAGAAAGACACCTGTGAGATTCATGAGTAAACAAAGAAGATATTTCCTTTTGAATGGCTACTCTCAAAATACCTGGCTTTTGTGATGGAACTCAATCTGTACTTATATTGCACATCCTACTTCAGTATTTTCTGTTAAGAAATGGAAGCGCTAAAGGAACAGTTTATTCAAGAAGGCACTGAAGCAAATCCAACATTAATAATTAGGGGTTGTCTTGAAAGTAGCCCTACTGCATGAGACCAAGGGATAAGTTTAGGACAAAAGTTACTGTCAGGCTGTACGATAGGGTTTAACCAAAGACTTGTGATTCTCAGTGAATGTGAACTATTACTGTACATGAATTAGAGCATACACTGAAGCTGGGTTTGGGACAAGAGGGTTATTTTTCTAAGCAACATGCTCGGCTTTGGGCTTGATTTTTTTTTTGTTGTTTGTTTGTTTGTTTTGGCATTTGGGGTTTTTTATGTATTGCTTTGTCTCTTGTTGTATTTCTATAAAAGAATGAATAAAAGTAGCATGTCATTTTACCATTAACTCATAATGCATAGCTGCTGTGAATTCACCACAACACTCACACAACAGTTTATCAGAACCAAACCACACTGACATTTGAAAAGGTTAGGTTGACTCATACTATTTATTTCAATTTTATACAGCAAAATATCTCATGCAATGAAAGGGAAGCTAGAACTAACAATGTTTGCAACTACTTTAGCTGCTGACTGGATTATTTTAATTTCTTGAAGTTATTAATTTCTCAGGACTGTGGGGAGCAGTTAAAAAACAAACAAACAAACAGATTTTCTCACATTAACATATACTCCAGGCTATATGTAGAAGAACCATCCCAACCAGAATTTAGCTTTATATAATGCATGGGCAATGATTTTATCTTCCTTGTAGCAATGGTGTGGTTTATTAACCAGATTTTCAGCTAGATAAATGAGAATTCAACCACAGACTGGAGAGTGACTCTGTGCCAGAAGAAACCAGTTGAAAACCCATCCCTATGGCCAGATGTCAGAAACAGATGTCTTTCAGACTGGCAAACAGAAAGAAGAAGAGAAAAAGGAAAGTAAGGCATGAGAATGGGAGCTCTACCAAATACCCAGATGATAGGTTATGGTAGGTGGATTGTGCAGTCCTGTTTTGGGAATGATTCTCTGAAATATCCTTCTCCAGCTTGTTTGCATATACCATGCCATGTTTTTCTTTTAATTCTTCTCATATCTCAACAACTGTCTGTGTGCTTGGAAAGACAACTGCAGAGCATACATTGGGGAAAGAGAAAGGCAAAGTTTTTCCTGTAGTATTTACAGCTTTTTACCTACCTCTGGCCCTCTTTGATAGTGGAGAGCCAAAATACATCTGACAAGATTTCCCTTATAAGCCAGACAAAGCTATACAGTATCCTTTTGCTGTACTGCAACACCCAAGGTCCCTAAAATCTGTCATTTTTCATTGAGTATAACATAATTAAAACACAATTTTTCAGCACTGATCACCATGAATGTGTTCATGACAGATGTTGGAAAACCAAAAAATGCACCATGACATATTTATATGTCCTACATTTTGCTAAAGTATCATCAGCTTTTGGAGAAGAATAAACATGAGTGGACCTAGTACTACTTTACCAGACCTTGTGAAGCCAATGGGAACATACAATGTTTTGTGTCATTTCAAGTGTTAGTTTTAATTGATCTTCATATTTTCTACCTACAAGGTCAACCTCAGTGATATGTAAGCTGCCTAAACCTTCCCATCAATTTGCCTGGAAGATACCCTTCACCACTGAATTCAAGCTTTCTCACTGCCAAAATTGTTTAATTGTTTTCAGCATTTTTGCTGCAGCAGAAACTTTTTTTGGAGGTTATACTGAAATCTCTTTCCTTTTTTTTTTTTTTTTAATATGCAAATATTTTTACAATGAAAACCATTACCTCTCCTACCTCTAATGCAGGCTCTGTTTTATCTTGAACCTGATCTGTGAGTGTATAGTCCTTCCTAAAATGTTCTTCAATGTGCCTGAACTGTAACCGACATCAAATAGAGCCAAAAGGGAGAAACCTTGCACTTTGCACCTCAACTGTTATATTCCAAACAATACTGAATTGCTCCTTTTTCAGGGAAAAAAGGATGCTCACAACTGACTGAAAATGTTCTCTCCATCTTCACACAGCTCAATGTAGCCCTTCATCTCTCTTCTGAAAATGTTTAAAAAGAAAGAGGGAGGATTCCTCAGGTACAGATTCAGGTACATCTTCATGCCATTTCACCAACTAGCCTCTGGTTAGCTCAGATTAGGAAAATTCCCTTTTGGGTCAGTGGGACTGTTCCTTGAGAAAGGAATATAAAAATGAACTAAACAACAGCAATCTTTTGAGTCTGATGGTGTTTACTGTGAAGGCTTGGAGGGTTTTATTAGAGAGGAAGAGAATAAATTATTTTTTAAAGTGGCCCAATATACTATTCTTTGATCCTAGAAACACATTATTCTGGGATATTATAAGAATAATGACTTCTACCTTCCTTGTACAGTGGGTGTGAATTGACACACACACACACACACGCACACATATATAGATATAAATATATATATACAAACACATAAATGTAGATTGCAATTTGCAAGGTTATTGAGAAGTTTATGTCTATGTTAGCTTCAGTTTGGAGAATACGGGCCCTGGGCAACATGCTTACTTGTTTTCCTCTCTACTTAATGTAATTTTACTGAGAAGACAAGAATGCTTCTGTTTGTTTTGGAGGTTGGAGGTTTTTTGTGGTGTTTTTGTTTGTTTGTTTGTTTGTTTGTTTTAATGATTGTCTGGAAATTCAATCTATGAATGTGCTTGAACTTTTTTGTACATATAAAAATAATAATAATAATAATAATAAATAAAAAGGATGTGCTGTAAGATTCATTCCCTTGCTTTCACCTGCCATGTGTGAAAAACTTCAAAATATAGAAGAGGGTAGAGAACCCATGTTATGGAATAAAATTAATCTGTTTCTCATTGTTGTTGTGCTTTTCTTAGATTTCTATATTGTTTTAAGTCTCTTATTTTTCCCCATGCATTTTGAAGATTTTTTTCTTTGCATTTTTTCTTTTTTTTTTAATGTATATCTTCAAACTTGATATTGTCATGGCCCCTTCAACACACATTTTAAATGTATCAATACTTGAATGAGATGTAGGCTGATTTAAATCCTTCTCTGTGCACAAGGGGTGGACCAAATACATATGTTTTTAAATTTCAATGCATTTCTGAAGTGCCCTGGCAGCCAGAGCCCGTCACACCCCCAGCCCAGAGCAGGGCACTGGGGAAAACCGGGCAGGGACAGTCAGGGTTGGTAGTATTAGAATCATAGAATATCTCAAATTGGAAGAGACCCACAAGGATCATTGAGTCCAACTCCTGGCCCTGTATAGGACAACCCCTGGAGTATTGTCCAAATGCTTACTGAACTCTCTCAGGCTTGGTGCTGTGACCACTTCCCTGGGGAGGTTGTTCTAGTGCCCAACCACACTCTGGGTGAAGAAACTTTTTCTAATGTCTAAGTCTCTTCTGACACAGCTTCAGGCCAGTCCCTCAGATCCAATCACTGATCACCAGAGAAAAGAGATCAGTGTCTGCCCCCCTGCTTACTCTCAGTGAGACTGCAACGAGGTTTCCCCTCAGTCTCCTCTTCTCCAGGCTGAACAGATCAAGTAACCTCAGCCACCCCTCATATGGCTTCCCCTCAAGGCCCTTCACCATCTCTGCTGCCCTCCTTTGGACACTTAGAGCTTAATATCTTTCTTACACTGTGGTGCCCAAAACTGCACACAATATTCAATATTGTCACAGGTAGGATCTACAATAACTGAAAAAGATCAAGGGCATATGGGATGATCTAAGAAATTAATATAAAATCTTACAAGTTAAATAGTTTACGAATGTTCACCTCAGAAAAGAGACAATGTAAGGTAGGTAGGAAAGAGATCTACAAAATCCTCAATGAAGCGGAAAAACTGATTTGGATGAGTTTCACTTCCTTTGTCCAAGCAATAACTTGGGAATAACATATCAACTAATGAGATTCAGTCTTCTTGCAAGTCTTCTAATATTTTTCCTTAAAGTCTAAGCAGCTGGAATATGGCATCAAATGAGAAGACTCTCATGTCTCTTTAATTATAAAACAAGAAGTTCAGAGCTGCAAGACAGAATACCTTGCTAACTTTTAGCATAAATACCTCAACTCCCTTCTTGACCGTCTTAGCTGATGTTGATGTCCTGCAGTCAGTCTTTTTCTTTTCCTTCTGCAGAAATTTTCAGCACACAGACACTGATGGTTCTCTTTCCCCAGTTTCTTCACCACATGACCTGGCTCTGGCATGCCACAATTACTCATATACAGAAAGTCAAGTGCACATGGTGTCTTGCTGGGAGCTACCAAGGCTAATTGTCCTTTGAAGCTTTTCCCATTATGTTCCAAAACCTTACCTTGCTGTTGTTGGGTATGGTGAAGTACCATAAAAATGGAGAAGTGTTTTGTTGAGTCCCTTAAATCTGTAGAAATGTAGAAAGGTTTTTCTCCTCTACAGTATACCTGAGCAGCTTTGTCAAAAGAGAAAGGATAACAGACTTAACAGAGGATAAGAAGATTCAAGGAAGAGATGGGAGAGGGGTTGCAGAAGTAGCTGGACAGAGAAATACTGTAACTGACAGTCTGCAAAGAGACACAGAAGGTTAGTCTCTGCATTAGTCTCTCTGCAGTTAGAGAATGTCTGTAAATAATTTTCTTCATAAACAGCCAGTTTTGTTTTAGAAACATGGACCCTTTTCAACACAAAAGCTGGAAGCAGCAGCAAATCTCAAGATCTCTGCTGTAAGCAAAGTAATGTGATTAACAGACAAACAAACCACTACCCAGATACAGAGCAAACATCTCATAGAGAGACTCAGATCTCTGGATACGTGGGCTTGCCATGCACAAAAGGTGCAACTTATCTGATCAAAATAGATACCAAGTGTTGCCCTAAGCATCTTGTTGCTTGGTAGCATTCATTTTGACTTGCTCCTCTCTTCCCCAAATTCACATGATATCTGCTTTGGTTATTGGTTGCATGTAGACATCCAGATGTTGGTAGATCTCTGTGCTACCATGGACCCACGTCACAAAAGCGATGTTGGTATCCCAGGACTGTTATCACTCTCTTCTTGACAGCTGTCTTGTATTTGCCATCTTCATGTTTACAACAGCAGGTTGTTTATCTCATGTAGGCTCATGACCTGAGAAATAATATTCCTGGGGACCTCAGAAACATTTATATAGCATGCAGGTCTTTCTCACCTCCCCAGATTCATATGACTTCAGAAAATAAAGGATAATATATAACTTAAATGACTGGGAGCCTCTTCCCCTCAATTACCTCCTACAAAGAGTCTGTTCACCTTCTCAATTAGAAGCTCTATATGGAGTGCAGTGGCATTTTCTCCCTCAAAAAGTTTCAGCACTGCAACACTGATGATTTGGTTTCTCCAGTTCTTCATTATTATCAACATTTTATCTTCCCCTATTTCACCTTTCATTTCATAGCAAATACAGAATGCATCAGTATCTCACCATATTTGCATGGGGTAATGTATGTCCATATGTTTGAGGTTTTTTAATGAGGCAATTGTTCTCACATATTGCTGCTAAAACTAAACCTTTAAATAAGTACAGAAATAAGACACAATACAGCATGTAATTTTTCTTAAATTGATAAATCTTACCAGATTGAGAGGATAGAAGACAAAAATAAAGACCTTATTCTGACACTATCTAAGTTTTTATTTCCATATCCAGTAAAGTTATTTGGGTCATAGGGTAGAATTATTCCTGTTCTTAAAACCATGAAAATTTGCAGTGGCCTTAACATCTGTGACAAACATATATTTGCACCTATTAGTGCAATTATGATGCCTCTTTATAGCTCCAATATCAGTGTATCTCTTTCAAGATATTGCTAGACCTTAATTGTCATTAATATCAGCTCTGATTGTCCCTAAATCATAGAATGATAGAATCAACAGGGTTGGAAAAGACATCCAAAATCATCAAGTCCAACCCTTGATCCAACACCACCACGGTTACTAGACCATGGCACTAAGTGCCACATCCAGTCTCTTAAAATCCTCAAGGGACAGCGAATCAACCCCTTCCCTTGGGGTTGGGGAATGGGCAGCCCATTCCAATCTCTGGTTATTCTCTCAGTAAAAAATTTCTTCCTAATATCCAACCTAAACCTCCCCTGGAACAGCGTAAGACTGTGCCTTCTTGTCCTACTGCTGCTTGCCTGGGAGAAGAGACCAACCCCCACCTGGCTACAACCTCCTCTCAGGGAGTTGTAGAGAGTGATGAGGTTTCCCCTGAGCCTCCTCTTCTCCAGGCTAAACAACCCCAACCCCCTCAGCCTCTCCTTGTAGGGCTTGTGCTCCAGTCCCTTCAGCAGCCTCGTTGCTCTTCTCTGGACCTGCTCCAGCACCTCAATATCACTCCTGAACTGAGGGGCCCAGAACTGGACACAGCACTCCAGGTGTTGCCTCACCAGTGCTGAATACAGTGGAAGAATCACTTCCCTGGTCCTGCTGGCCACACTGTTCCTGATACAGTCCAGGATGCCATTGGCCTTCTTGGTCACCTGGGCAGAGTGTTGGCTCGTGTTCAGCTTCCTGTCAATCCAAACTCCCAGGTCCCTTTCTGCCTGGCTGCTCTCCTGGACAGCTACTCTGTCCCCAGCCTGTAGCACGGCGTGGGGTTGTTGTGGCCAAAGTGCAGGATCTGGCACACCCATGTACATACATGCATGGATACACAGTTATATTACGTAATCTTTATAACTAAAGCTAGGAATTTGAGCGTTTGTGGTGTGTGGCCTTTAGTTCTTAAAAGTCACAGCTTTTTAGAGGTGCTTGAAAGTTAGTTAAACTTAGTGATCAAATACATAGGAAAATGATGGGATGCGCCGCCCTCTGGTGGAGATTTTAGCTAATAAACATAAGGGCTCCACAAATGTACTCGGCCTTGGAGGCTCGGAAGTTATTTTCCAGAAAAGCTGGGATTCCAGTTGAGACGATAAGTATTCTCTTCTCTGCATCTCACTTTCATTTCCTGTAGCTTTATACCGTTATTTTTGCAGTTATCGTTATACTGTACAAGCAGAAGGAAGGATTGTTTTTTTCACACTTAGGCAACTATATATTTGCATCTTATATATCTTCACACACATTTTTATAAACACACACACATATACAGCATGTGCATGCTTTATAATATATATATTATGTACATGCACATTTTCCCCCAAAATATTTTATGAACTTTTAAGTATGTTTTTCAAATATAAACAATTCACCAACAGTGGTCTTTATAGTCTGCTATGATATTTCTTTTTGTCTGGAGATTATGTAAGTGTTAATGGGAGAGAGACCTGGTCAATGCAGTGGTTAGAAGTGAAACTGCCTGCAGAGCACAAATCAGCCATGTGACATTTAAGAGAGGCTCATGGATTCAGTATAATCCACTGCCCTTCAAACACACAAAGACACAGATATCTATGGATGTTGTCAAGAGACACTTACCCTCCTGTCCCACTGATTGCAGGCTTATTAGGCACTGCCCAGTCTTCCCCTCTGAGGCTGCCTGTTGGCCCCAAGCTAACAGCATAGAGAAAGCAGGCTGCAGATCAGAAGTTGCTCTTAGCAGCAGACACTGGCTGTGGCAGGAGCTGGGAAAGTCAGCACTGGAAGCATATATAATGTATATAATGTTGCTGCTATGTCATGTGAATCGGGATGTGCTTGCAGCACAACATTTTATCCTGGGAGAGGCTATAGCATATGTTTGATATCAGCTGGAAACCGGCAGGAAGGAAGTGTTCTTTTTTTTTTATTCTACCCTACGTTGCTGCTGTGGACCTGGCAGCTCATCCTCTTGGACAACAACCCTGTTGTTCTGTGCTCCTCTCGCTAGGATTTAGTTATCTTCACAGTGAGATTTTTTCAAAGCTCTAGACTTCTCCACTTCACAATACCTTTCCTGTGGCAGAGGCCACAGAACTGGGCAGATTTTCATTGGCAGAAAAAGGCTCCCTGAAAGATGTAAGTCTGAGCTCTTTGAATTAATGAGGCTATCCCAGAAAAGCCAAGCTGCCCTGTGAAAGGTGAAATGCTCATACCCTTCATAGCAACTTAATAGCTAAATCCCTAGGATTCACTAACTTCTTCACAATGGAAAGGCATTGTTCCCCAAACAAGTTGATCCTGCACTTGCACAGGTGGCTCAGACAAAGAATACACCCTGGTTGGAATACATACACTCATTGCAATACATATAAAAGTAGGTACAAGAATTTGATGATCATAGTGTTCTTTACATGCTTGAAGGTGTTACTGTGATGGCCACAGAGTAAATACATAGGCAGAAAAACAGAGAAGTCCAGAACAAAAATATCGAGGAGAGGTCTTTGCAGTTCAGAGCTCTAACTGCTATTTTCCTTTTGTTCAAAATACCTTGGATATTTGAAAAAGTCAACAATTTCATAACCAACCTTGGACAAGCTAATCTTTGACTAGCACAGTCAGCCACGACAGAAACTTCTCTGATAACTGCTGGTGTCATTGATCTTCACCTGGGTCATCTCACTGCAGCCTCACACTTGCTGTGCCTGACTCTTGCAAGGCTCCTATGGAGCCGTTAGTAACCACTTGTCAAACCTCTCCCACCTGGGGCAGTTTATGTGATGTGGTTTAGCTTTTCATACAAGGTTGTTTGATTTGACATTTAGACCAGCATAAATAAGATATAAATAACATAAATGAAAATGTGTATTTCAATGGGTTCGTGCTTTTGCCTTTTAAATCAAAATCACTATTTGTCATGTAAGTTTAACAGAATAACAAATTTAGTAATTACCACTCCTTAAAAAAATAAATGAAGAGTCATACCTCATTTTCTTCACATGAAAAATCTCTTTTATCGGTTTCCACTTTCGGGCATTGTCTGAACTTTCATGGAAAATTATTGATGAATTGTTTATATTTAGATACAAATTTAAAAGTTCCGGGGAAATGTGTGTGTACATATTTCTCTTTCATTTATTTATTGGTTTATTTATTTATTTTACTTTCAGAAAGCCTGTTGTGCAAAGCAGAGGAGAAGCATAAAAGCAGAATTCAACCGAGGGAAAAAAATCTTGCTTGTCTTTCAAGCTTGTATTACAGTTAATAGGACGCCTCACCTAAGACAGGGGAGTTATGTTGCATCTCTAAAGGCTCTACAGGTTAGTGGAGACAGATCTGCACTTGTTCCTGTCTGTCAAAACAAGCTGTCAGGAACAGAAGGTGTTCTTTCATGCCAGGTCTCTTCTTTATATATTTACATGGGTTGGGATGAAGTCAAAATTTCATTGCTCCGTTGCGGCTTCATGAGGAAAAGAAGAAAGTTGAGCCTGTTGGTTTGAGATGGAAAACTTTGCATTATATTCTTATTTCTCTGGAGTGTTGAAGGTGTACGTGTATTAGGGTTTACAATTAAGTAAAACTCGCAGGATTGCAATATTTTTTCAGGAGGAATAACTCCACATCTTTGCCCTACGTGTGCCAGGAAACAAGTTTCTGTTACCTAAATGACATCCTTGTCCTTTTATTCCACTAAAAATTTTATTTGTATCATATGAAATATACTCTGGTTTTCATTTCTGTAGCTTCTTTCAAACCTCCTTATTAGCAAGGAGCAGCGTCACAGTTCACAGCCCTGAAAAAGGAAACAGTGAATTTGTTCTGCCATGGTCTAAGACAAGCATAGACAGTGTTTGCCTGCTAGCACTGCAATACACACACAGCCTTGCTGCTAGGGGCACCTGGGGCATGGGGATGCAGCAGTCTCACCTCCATTGGGCTGTCAGATTTGGCAATCCCTAACACAGCCCGTGGAATCACAGAGTGGGTAAGGTTAAGATAGATCATCTGCTTCAACCTCCCTGCTCAAGCAGGGCCATCATAGAGCACACTACACAGGATTGTGTTCAGACAGTTCTTGAATATTTCCAGTCAGAAAGACTCCACAGCCTCTCTGGGCAGCCTGTTCCAGTGCAGTCACCTGCACAATAAAATTTTTCCTTATACTCAGGTGGAAATTCCTGAGCATCAGTTTCTGCCTGTTGCCTCTTGTCCTATTTCTTGGTATCACAAAGAAGAGCCTGGCTCCATCAATGAGACACATGGTCCATGATACAGGTGTCATGAGATCCAATTATTCAATGCAAACTTCTCTTTTAATGACTAGATATATTTTTAATAGAGGACATATTTCACTTTTTCCTAGCCAACTGAGAAAATATGCCCCATCACACTATTTGCAAGTTATTGGAAATAAACCTGAGGTTTTATGTTCTTTTTCTACTACTTTTTCTACTTGCTAAAAAGGGCATAATTGCTCAAAAAGGTATAAATAAAATGTTATAATGACAGGTGATGATAATAATAGAATCATAGAACGCCAAGGGTTGGAAGGGACCTTAAAGATCATCTAGTTCCAACCCCCCCATGCCATGGGCAGGGTCACTTCCCACTACACCATATTATTCAAGGTCTTATCCAACCTGGCCTTGAACACTGCCAGAGTTGGTCATCCCCAACCTACGTCAGCAACTTGTTCCAGCATCTTACCACCCTCACAGTAAAAAGACTTCTTCCTAATATCTACTCTAAATCTCTTTCAGGCTATGAGGAGAGGCTGAGGGAACTGGGGTTGTTTAGCCTGGAGAGGAGGAAGCTCAGGGGAGACCTCATCACTCTCTACAACTACTTGACAGGGGATTGTAGCCAGGTGGGGGTTGGCCTCTTCTACCAGGCAGCAATAGAGAGGACAAGAGAACATACTCTTACGCCGCACCAGGGGAGGTTTAGTTTGGACACTGGGAAGAATTTCTTCACAGAAAGAGTGATTAGAAATTGGAGTGGGCTGGCCGGGGAGGTGGTGGAGTCACTGTCCGGGAGGTATTTAAGGAAAGACTGGACGCGGTGCTATGGTCTAGCTGACATGGTAGTATTCGTTCATAGGTTGGACTGGATGTACTCAGAAGTATTTTCCAATCCAGTCGTTTCCGTGATTCTGTGTGTTAAGCCTACACCAGCGGGTAGGCAGCCTCGCAGGCAGCTGCCAAGGCACTCTTCGCACCAGCGGACGCCTACGGCCGCCAAGGATATGATCCTGGTATTCCCCTTTCCCCTTCACTCCCCGGCCCGGCTCCGCCCCGCGGCCCCGCCGACACATAAGGCCGCCGCCACCGCCTCCTCGCGCCTGCCCAGCGCGCAGCGGGAGGCTGAGGAGCCGCGGCAGCCATGGTGTTGAACCCAGTGCTGGGGAAGCTGGTCAGCAAGCGGGTGGTGCTGGCCAGCGCCTCGCCGCGCCGCCAGGAGATCCTCACCAACGTGGTGAGTGCGGCCGAGCGGCGCTCGCCTCGCCCGGGCCGCGGTGTGCGGGCAGAGGCCGCCTCCAGCCGCCGGGCCGGGCCTGCGGGGCCCGCCCGCTCCCTGCTCCACGGGATCGGTGGGAGCGGGCTGGGGGGAGCAAGGTAGCCGTGTGCTTTCCGTAAAGCACCTGTGGAACGCAAAGAAGGCCGTAACTCGTCTTTCACATCGTTCAGCCCCCGCGGAGGAACGTATCGGCCTCGCTGGGCAGGCTGCGGGAGGCTTTAGAGTAGCACTTGGGTATTACCCCTCGAATTTAGGTTGCTTAGTGTTATTATTCTTAATCATTCAACTGAGAAATTGAATTTAAATGGAAAAAATAATTTCAAAGTACGAATATTTGGAGAAGTGCTGAGGTTCAGGCATGTACTAAGTTATTAGAAACCTAAGGTACCTGCTGGGTGTAGTAAACTTGCAAGTGTAACCTGGAAACAGGTTTTTAAGTTGGTTTGTTTTTTTTTTTTTTTGGACAAAACCGTACAGAAACTGGCTGGTTTTGTTTTTATCACATGTTTAAGGACACATAAAGTGTGGCAAAACTCCTGTAAGACTCTGTACTGCTGTTGCACAAGTAAAGTGCTGTGGATAGAGTCAATTAAAAAAATCCATTAGTAGAATACTCTGTTTATGAAGCACATGAACTATTAGTTCTTACAGGAAAAGAATGATGAAATTACTAATGCAATTAGGTTCTAATAAATAAGAATAAGATCAAATAAGCACACCAGTTTAGAAGTTCTTTCTGATTGTTTTTTGTTTGTTTTGTTTAGGCTGTTTGCAAATGATATGTGCACTAAACACTATGGTAGAAGCTCTGTGTTCTTCCCTTATGGGTTTGCTAGGGGAAGCGTGTTAAAGTGGAAAGAGCAAGAAGTCAAATTTGGCACTTTCTTAATATGCCTTGTGAGCAATGTTTAATAACGAGACCAGATTGATTGCATCACTTTCCTCTGTTACAGGGCCTGCGGTTTGAGGTGGTTCCATCCTGGTTTAAGGAAACACTTGAAAAGTCATCTTTTGCAGCCCCTTTTGAGTATGCTGTGGAAACAGCAAGACAGAAAGCTCTTGAAGTAGCAAACAGAATGCATGTAGTAAGTTTCTAGCTATTTTGGCAGGGAGATTTTTGTCTTTAGGTGGTGCATGTTCCTGTGGCTCATTTTGCATGCGCTGCTTAAGTGATTTCTGAGTCCTTTTTTCACCACTGAAGGTGAATGGCTGTTTTCCTGCCATTTGTGAAAGACAGCTTTCTGAAATTAATGTGCCTAATCAAAATTCTTGTGCCTAATCAAAATTCTCATGTCTGCAGTTCAGGCTTTCCACAAAAAGGTGCAGTAGCCTGCATCTTAGCCTGCATCTTTTGTTAGTACTCTTTTTTTTGGGAGATAGTTCCTTTGAAAAATCAGGTGTGTGGCTGACCTAATTCCAAGTGTTTGCTGATTGTGAAGACAGACTATGGAAAAACCCTGATGTGAATCAAGTGTTTTGCTGTAGCTTTCACTGAACAGTAAGGACAACAATAGCTCAGAATTCGTGAGTATAGTGGTACCAGAAGAAAGTAGGAAGAAAAGACAAATTCTGTTCTGGACAAAGAAACACTCAGTTTCATTTCAAGAAGGGAGAAGTTGAAGTGCCTTCAGGTTGTGTAGACAAGAACCTAGTTTTGTATCCTAAGTTTTATCAACCAGTGATGCAACTTAAACTGTCAGCAGTGTATTTGACTTACGACTTTGACTGTGATCAGTGTGTTTGAGCCATAAGGCTCAAACCTGTCTACCAGAACATATTTTGAAGTCTAGCTGATTAAATCCCACAAAATGCTCGATAACAATTTCTTAATAATAAAGCTTTGAAAGAGAGGGGTATGTTTGTTGATGCTATACTGGTGGCAGGAAAGGAATATTGAACACTTTAAACTAACTGTGTTGCCAGAGGTCACCATTCTTCAAAGCAAATATTGCATGATCTCCAAAGTAAATCGTTACCCAGTTTTCTGTCAATTACTTTGCAGACAATGATACAGCATTAGGAGAGTGGATTTCAAACCCAGCCTCACTAAATGACTTACTTTGGGCTTTCATTGCAGAACACTGTGCTGGGGATAATGTTAGTTCAGGGAATTCGAAATACTTCTTCATAGAGGAATTAGTACCACTAATTCCAGATGTCATTAAACAACTTAAAGCATTTCTATAGAAGAATTGCCTTCCTACAAATGATTTAATGTAATGGTCGCAGTTACAGATAGGTTTACTGTCATGATGTGTTCAATAATAAATATGTACCTTATAACATGCAAGTAAATCAAAACTCAGCTGTAAGGACAGATGCTGTTTAAAGTCAAGAAAAAGCTACAAGGAATTTTTACATAACCCTACCTCTCATTACCAAAAAAAATGGACTGTATGTTTTCCCTTTTGAAAGACATAAGTGAAGTGTAGCTGGAGAAAATGGTTTTTATTTTTCAATAAAACTTGACTTGGAAATACGATTCTAGAGGGCTGTATTCTCTGGCTTCCATACCCTTCCATACACTTCTATAAAGGCACTTCCTTTGAAGGACTTGTCTACCACATTGAGGATCAGGTTGGCTTTTGAGAATGCCTTTATTATTTCCTGGATGCAGTTGTTTATTAGTAATGTATTTGAGCAAATTTGTGACGCAAGAATAGGCTGCTCAAGCCTCACTTCTGTGGAGATATGAGTGATTGCTATTTTGCACAGAGCGCAAAAGAAGAAACTGTCTTGTTTTCAGGTCAGTGTAGAGCCCTCCTTGTAAACCAGTAAATCGATGTTTTCTTACCATAAGTTTTAAAAGGTTTCTGACCTATTCTGACTAATTATTATCTTCTTTCATTATACCTTTGCAGAAGTACATGAGAACACCTGATGTTGTCATAGGAGCAGACACTATTGTGGTAAGAAGTCTTCTGTGGTTTAGCATTATTTTATGACATCTGTAGGAAATATTTAAGGTTTGAAAGCTGCCTTCACCGTGAAGTTATACCTGCGTTATGTTGTGTCTTGGCATTTGCAGGTGTGTCTTTTTTTCCCAACGCGGTAATTTTTGAAATCTTGAGAGCCAGAGGCCTTGCTGCTGGTTTTGCAGACACTAGTACTGCATAAGTATTGCCTTGGATCCTCTAATATGTAATGAAAAGCCAGTTCTCCGGCAACTGTTGGCTGTCAAAGTCCAGATCATGTGAACTGTTCAATGTTGTGCCTTGTAGAAGGCATCATTTTATACCTGTCCTCTCCACAGGGATGGTGCATGGTTAAGAACAGCAGAAGTTGGGTTGCCCTTTTGTTTGAGAGCTGCTGCCACTGAAGAGGGTAGAGTGTGACACTCATTATGTGCTTGACCCTAAATTACCTGTTGTACCAAAATATCTGTGCTTCTTGCTTTACTTAGCAGACTCATGTTTGAAGCCCTGACTGAAACCATGGTTTAAACATAATTTCTGACCTCAGTTTCTGAAAAATAATAAAAAGCAGCACAATCACTCTGTCTTTCTGTTTTAGTCTGTGGATGAGCAGATCTTGGAGAAACCAGTTGATAAGCAAGATGCCTATAGGATGCTGTCAAGGTCTGTAGTTTTAACTAAGATTCCAAATGTGTATTTTAAACTATTTTCAAAGGAACTGTACAAACTCCATGGACACAAATTTTTCGGTGATTTTTAAATAGAGTAAATCCGTTCTTCCAAAAGTTAGACCTGCTTTTATGTTACCTATGGCTGCTTGTGCTTGCCCCTTCACTGTAGGAAGCTGATCACAGACAAAATGAACTGTTTTGTTTTCGCTTGGATTGATTTTCAGAATCACTTATCACAAGACTGTGTATGCTCCTGCTGGTACTGGATGGGGAGATAGGGAGAGAAATCATGGTGGGAAGGCGGACGGAACCATCATAGCAGTGGTTTGAGGCTTGAGATTTAATGGAATAATCATAGTGTATCTTGGGTTGGAAGGGACCTTAAAGATCATCTAGTTCCAGCCCCCCTGCCATGGGCAGGGACACCTTTCACCAGACCAGATTGCTCAGAGTTCCATCCAGCCTGGCTTTGAACACTTGTAGGGATGGGGCAGCCACAGCTTCTCTGGGCAACCTATTCCAGTTCCTCACCACCCTCATAGCATAGAACTTCCTCCTAATATCTAATCTAAACCTACTCTCTTTAGTTTGAATCAATCGCTCTTGTCACTTCAGGCTCTAGCAAAAAGTCCCTCTCTCTTTTAGGCTCCTTTTGGCTACCAGAAGGCTGCAATTAGTGTTGCGCATACAAGAAAGTACATGATCATATGAGTTCAGGGACAGTTGCTCTAAATGGTTTAGGTTAACTGAGGAGGAAAAAAATCTATTTCCATCAGTGTTCTCCATAGTTGGTAGGCTGGTAGGGCCTTTTTGAGGTTTCTGGTTTTTTCCTACTACAAGCTTAGTGTTATAGCTTTTTTTTTTTTTTTAAGAAACACTAAATTCTGCTACTCACCTCCTTTCTGAAGGATGAGATGTGAGGAATCCTCACATCATGCTTCTGTTTTATTGGGGAGTAGAGGAAGAAAAGGTATGCTGTTTTTTTCATCAGTTTACATTATAACTCGGACATCTAAAAAGTGAATACAAGTGTTTTGATGTTTTTTTGAGTTTTGTTCTGTAAGTGTATGTAGTGTTTTTTTTAATTTTTTTTTTCATTTTTGAATGTTTGATCCTTTGTGGCATGTTACAAACTTAAAAGTAGTTTTTCAAAACAAAAAAGGACTAGCAGCCGATGTCATTATTAGGACAAAGGAGTCTTGTCTGGCAAGAGATTTTTCACAACTGTTTTTGCTTGAAATTATGCCATGTCCAGGTAGTTAAAAAATTGTTTGGTTGGTTTTTTGTTTGTTTTTTTCTCTAGAGCCTAATCTACTTCTACCATATGCAAATGTTTTGGGTTTTGTTTTGTTTGTCGTAAGTTTAGGTCAATCAATATAAAATGCATGTAATATTTAGCTTTTCAGAACTCCAGGAAAAATGAAGACAAGATGATACATCTTTGCATATATCCAGGGTGTCAGATGAAAATTTGCACAATTCAGTGTGGAATCTTTGGGGGACAGAAAGAGTGTGAGATGCTTCTGATCACATCCAAAAATCTTCTGGCCAATCATTGAGGCTATTCCTTAAATAGTTTCTTCAAAGATTCAGGCTCTCTTGCTATTTATTATACTTCTATTGCTGACACAGTAGATTAATGAAGTCCTCAAAACTAATCAGCCACAGTGTGGCACTCCAGAGCCACTACAAGATGGAGTGAGAGTAAGGGAATTTCGGTTCTCTTCCTCTACTCCCTGGTTTGCTGTGGGATCTCTGGGGGTCAGTCTGGATGAAATGAGAACATATGCTCTAGTTCCCTATCACTTGCTAAGTCTAAGTTGCATCATCTAGCTATTTTCTGCCAGCTTTCAGTGAAGATGGCTGTAAAAGGTGTATTTGTGCCAACTGGTCTTTTCTAATGCATTTGAAATAGTCATTTTCCCAATGTACAGTGAATCAACTGATACTATGAACTACTTTTCCAGTACAGTACAAGTGATATTTTGGAGACTTGAAATAACTGAAGCTTTTGATAGTGGTGGTTTTTTTTTGTTTGGTTTTGTTTTGACCATGTCTTTTCACCTGTACTGAAATGATTAAAATAAAATGTAATTGTTTAGGGTGCATGTCAGACCCATTGAGTGATTTATTAATATAATGGTCTGTTTCTCAGGCTGCAGCAACGTAATCATGTGTAACATTTCATAAGACTGTTGCTCAATGCACATCTTTTCCCTGACAGGTTGAATGGGAAAGAGCACAGTGTCTTCACAGGAGTGGCTATTATACATTGCCACAGTAAAGGTATGTGTATCATTTTATTAAAACTCAGTATTTTCATTAGAAGTTATTCTCATAATGTGGAAAAAAAAAAAGGATGAAAATGTTTCATATACAGCATGAATTGGTTTTTCTACTCAAGAATAACCTTATCAAAATGTAAATTAAAACCTCCCCACAAAAGCCAACCTTCTTGCTGTATTGAGTTTTCACATAGGAAGGAGGATTACAAAATACTCTAGACTTTAGAAGTACTGTCTCTGAAAGCTATGAGACTAATTGAAAGACCAGTGTAAATTGTGGGAATATTCTAACTACCGAGTATGGGACTGAGCAGAAACTGATCCATATTAACTTGATTCCTGTGTTCTGTTTACACTGTTTCCACTGGCTGATGAATACATGCCTTTACTGTATCTGTAGTTACTTCAATCTTCAGTAAATGAGGGAAACTTCAGAGCCATTCTTAGGGCATGAGTAGAATAATGGCTCAGACTGTTAAGGAACTGTAGGGAGCAGTACATCAATGTTCTTTATCAGATAATTTATAGAGTAAGCAAATGGTTTTTATGTGAACTATACCATTAATATAATTTGAGGAGTGTTTGGGAAGCACTGTCTAATAATTATGCCAATATTCCTTTTGTAGAGCTTTTGCAGGGATCATTTTTGTGATATTTCACTCAACATAGTATTTTTGTAGATAAATTATTTACAGTTTTGGGTATTTTCTGGGGTGATTGCTCTTAACTCTTGTAAAATCAGTAACCCAGTACCCTTGCTAATATGCTAGTACAGTAGAAAGAGAGCTGCTGCAAAAGAAATAAAATACATTATCAAGGGGCTCCTGGAAGCAATCCAGCAACAATAGTATTACCTTTAATTGTTTACAGTAGCAAGAAAGTTAAAGTGCACACAACTGTAGTAGTGATGCTATAACAGCACATCTCATTTGATGTTTGCAAATTTAAGCCTCATATTCAGATGAGTTAAAATACTGTAAATCTGCATATTCCCCAAGTGATGCAATCAGTGGAAGGATTTTCTAGAATACATTTTTAGTTTTAGTTTATAGTTAAAATGCTTTTTTCAAGTACCACATATATTACAGATGAAGTTTTTATCTTGAGGTGATTGGGGTTTTATATCAATACTGAAAGATGTAGTAATCTCTCTTCACAGGCAACAATTTTCTTATTTCATTTGGTTCACTAAATATTTGGGGGTTTTTTCACACTAACACCATTAGAAGTTGGTTAGTGTTCTCCCCTTGGTCTGTACTGTGGATCATTCATATCCTCTTCAAGAATTTTCACTCCTATGAAGACAGTAGTAACAGGAGATGTTGACTTGGGTGTTTGTAGAGAAGAGCAGGGAGAAGTAACAACCTGTTATGTGCACATTCATTTGTGCAAGCCCGTTTCCTTTTGAATGTGTTTTGTAGACCATAAGCCTTCGCCTGGAACGATACCAGATTCAGTGTATCAGGTGCAGCAGGGTCCATACCCACATGTGCAGTACTTTATTGCACCTTCCTTCAGCCACTTCTAGATACAGAGGTCTGAAATAATCTTGTCATTTCTTGAGAGATGATAGGAAAATGTCAGTGGTGGTTATTGATGGGATTGCTGGATGCCTGAGTCTGCAGTGCAGGTGCAGCTGCACATTCCCACTTTTATGACGGCTACATATTGAACTATGATATGTTGTTAAGAGTTCTTTGACAACAATCATAAAGTTGGAGGGCTTGGTCATAGCCTTCTTTGTACCTGGTGCCAGATGTGTGTGCCAGCAGTCCATAAATATCTCTGTATAAGCATTATTAAAGAACACGTCCGTCACAGGGAGAGCAATCTAATCTTGTTAGCCCCAAGACAGGACTGCAGAGCTTGGAAATGCAAGCTTTTACTGTTTTGGGGAAGTTATGAGTCCACTGTCCCTCAAGAATGTTATTAGTCATGTCATGCACACGTGTAGTATCTTTAATTTTTTCCCCAAGCAAAATTGTCAAATGATTACCAAATAAAACTTAGATGTTATGCTCTCTAAATCGCAAGTCCTGTTTCTTTTCTTTTCTGTAGACAGTAAACTAGAGATGGAAATCACTGATTTCTATGAAGAGACTAAAGTAAAATTTTCTGAGCTGTCTGAAGAGCTCCTATGGGAATACATTCATAGCGGGGAGCCAATGTAAGTAACACCCTGATGCTATCACATGACATTTGAGAATAGGCCTTAAGGTATATTCTTAAGCCACCAGCATAAAGTGTTTTGTCCTGTGAAATATTGCTGTATGTGTACGATAAATGATAGCATGGGTGATGCAAGGTGAGTATTCTCTTGTTCTTCTCTAGAGCTGTCACTTCTCCAGGGAAAATGAGATACCTTTTGAGAAACTTCATGAATTTGAGAAGTGAAGACTGGAAATACTCTGGATTAGAGCAAGCATTCATGCAATATACAATTACTTCTGTTACCAGAGGCATTCAGGGATCTTCAATACCTGAGACAATACAATTTATGTATGTTCCTAAGCCATAATTGTCCTTTAGCTTGTGTTGCTGTTACCCTTGTAATATACTAGTTACTTATATATGGAGACAACCTATACACAGACAATATACTAGACAACAGTGATTCCACAGAAGAAACAAGATGAGAATGGAATGCCTAACTACTACTCCAAAGAGGAAGTTGACGAGATTGCTAAAAAAAAAAAAGAGAGAAAAGTACTGATTTGGAGACAACAAGGGGACATTTGTGACTTTAAGGAATTTGCCTTTCCTTTGTGTGAGCCTAGAGAAGGTGTAGTTAGCACTATGGACTGCATATCAGGTGATCTGAAATGACCTTTAGTCTCTGTAATTTGAATTCTGACCCTGTAAGGATATAAACTGTAGTGGTTTTTAAACTCATTTATGCTATAAAACAATACAGTCATGTTTTACTGGGGAAAGAGAAACCAGTGTAGACTTCGGATTTATTTCAGTGCTTATTTGTAAATGAGGTGTTACTTTCTGAGCATGGCAGGTCCTCAGCTTATTGAATAGACTGATGCTAAATTGGATTATGCAGAGAAGAATGTTTTGGCAAGACTACAGCTTGTAACAGAAATTCCTGGATAGGTTTTTGAAGGGTGATCTTTAGCATGCAGCGCAACATAAAGTAGTAGTTTGAAACAGAAATGACCATGGATTTTTAGGAATAATGTCAGGTTGAAAATTATTTTGGAATATGCTGACTAATTCCTCTGGAAGAAAATGTACTTTAGCAATGCTTTGCTGCATCAAAATGGCTCATGAGCAGCACTGGGTCATTCTGTTAATTCTGCTAAACAGAGTGTGTGAGACAGCAAGGGTTTCTGAAGGACCAAAGGTTGAGAGAATGTATTTCATTACTCTCTGCGGCAGAAGACAATTGATTTTAGTTTATAAAATCAGGAGATAGGAAGCATTTGTTCTGACTCTGTGAAGGAACTGCTAAATTTAGTATCCTCTTGGGTCTCTTACTTCTTTTCTGGCTCGCTGTAGAAAGAAGGCTGGACCATAGTAATCCTAACTGGTTTAGGCTTGTGTAGTGAGTAGACTTAGTTTCTGCCAGCCTCTTTGACCCAGCTTTTTATTTTGTAATCTTTCCCTTGTGAACAACTTTCTTTCCTCACAACTTCCAGTTTGAGGATCCTGTGTGTTTTTTGGTAGCTCTAATATTGATGGCAGTGAAACCAAAGGACCCTACTGCACTTTGGGAAGGAGGTGATTACAGAGGGTGGAACTCTACAGTTTCACACTTCACTGTGAAGTAATAAAATGTAGAATGTGAATGTCCTACTCAGGATCAAATACCAGAATATAAAGTTCTATAGAAAGATAAATAATATCTGGCCAGTTGTGTTAATGGTCTTGCTGGGATATGATACCACTGGTTTTGAAGGTCACAATGTGTTTTGCCTCCCTGTAAGCATGTATCAAAATGATTTCACCCTACTGGTCTGTAACTTCATTTAAAAATGAAAAGACATTTTAGTCATTATAATATTCCTAATTTAGTTGGTGCAAATCTTAAGAATGTTATAGAAGAATAATTTAAACAATGACAAAGCTATACAGTGGTGCTTAAAATGCAAGATAAAAGGAAAATCCCTGTTCCCCAATTTATAGCAATTCAGAAATCCCATTTGCTGGGATACCGACCCCTCTGTTTCTTTTAGGAGACTATTAGAAAGGGAATCTGGAAATAAGTTCTAAGTATATAAAGAGCTGTTTCTGATCAAATCTAAGATGAAAAATTGTCAATTATTCTTTGCATAGTAACCTCCTTTCACAAGCAATTTGTGTAATTCCATGCTACCTTAAGTTAATAGATCCCAGAGTGACTGACCTTTGGTTTCAAAGCTTGCTGACGTAAGCTTTCAGATTCTGCTGTTATGTAGGAAACATACTTTTAACTACCTTCTTCCTTGTATGCAAATAGTAAAATTGTTGGGTCTATTGCAGCTTATCTGCCTGCATGTATTTTCATTCCACACTGTGAAATTTGCATAATTACACCTAAAGACAAATTAGATTTCCAAAGTTACTTTCTGTGCATGTACGTTCCTGTGCCAAATTACCAGCATTACCGTGACATCTAAGAGCACAGTGCTGTGAACCACAATTCTACTTGTATCTTGGATGGTTGTGCAGGAGTTGGATAGGGCTGAATGGAAGGTCGTGGATTTTGTTTGAATAGGTTGCTCCTTCACAACAAAGTCCTGTCTTCCCAATCCTCATTTTAGGTATTGCTGTAATTTGAGAACTACAAGATACATGCTACAGTCATTTTAGTTCTAAAATGCCATCTTCATTGTGAGCTCCTTTGGGACCCAACATATTCCTAAAGGCTTTTCAGCCTTGTGGAATAGGGTGAGGGTCGGCATGCATCTGAGAGACCCAGTGGCAGTGTTGGTCTCAGTGACTCTTGCTGTTACCTTTTGGTAGCCAGGTCTTGGGGAATGCTGGGTAACCTGTGGCAATACAATTTGACTTCAGTCAGCTGGTGTTAACCTCCTGCTTAGGTGACTGTACCATTTGGGCTGTGTGAAGCGTAAGGACCTTTGGCTTAGCAGAAATACTGATCCTTATATTTATCTTGTGATTTATAAATTGAAGTGTTGAGCCTAGCTAGTACCTTTCATCTGCCTCTAACTTGAGTACACTATTATATGTAATATATAATCTTTATTCCAGCTTCTGCAGTACTAGTGGATTTTTTGTGTTCTGTGTTACCTTTGCTCTGAACCCTAATTAGATATATGTTAGTTTTGCTTTCTCTTCCCTAGGGACAAGGCAGGTGGATATGGTATCCAGGCCCTCGGTGGAATGTTAGTTGAGTATGTCCATGGAGACTTCTTGAATGTCATGGGATTTCCTCTGAATCACTTCTGCAAAAAGCTAGCAGAATTGTACTATCCACCCTCTAAGCATAATGTACAACATCAAAAGTATGACTCTATCCCTTCTGTGGACACTTTTGAGAATCTAAGTGATGGAGAAAGTGAATCTTCAAATTTCACAGAGCACAAAGGTGCCAGTAAATTGGACAGCAATGGGATACATTCCTCAGGAGCTGTTTACACTTCTGAAAACAGTTCTGGTGTCAGAACTGGTTTTACAGTGCCTTTGGAAAATCAGAATGGAGTATCACAAAGACCACCAAAAGTTCCATCTAAAATTCTAGAGCTGATGGATGGTTTTAGGGCTTCAAAGGTAAGTGAAAAAATAAGACTACTCATTACATTGCTGTCTGATATGATTGTTTCATTGGGCTTCAATATGTAGCAGGTGATATGAAATACTTGAGCTGGGATAAGAATGTATTAATAATTAGAGAGTCTAAGATAGCTGAAACGTTGTTGTGTGGGTTTTTTTAATTTGTTTTTATCTGTCCTGTCTGTTCCATGTAATTTCAGTTACCCATTTGATAATTTTCTCCTTGAGCTTAGAGGGAAAAGAAGTTCTGTGGGGTTTTTTTTGTTTGTTTGTTCTTTTTTAACTGACCAGAAGAACACAACCAAGCTGGAATTTATATACTCTGCGAAGAAAGCATTTAATATGGCTAACTTACCAGATTTAAAACTGTGACAAGAATTGTATATATTATATTTCCTTTCTGACTTCTAATGCTTAGCATTAGAATTCTGTGGAAGATCTTAATTTTTTTATTGCCTCTTAAGAATATTATTTTTTAACAACCTATTTCATGTTCCAGATGTGTTTAACTGATAATATCCATGCTGTATCTGATGGTGGCATACTCATAAGAGCTCATGAACAAAGTCACATGCTCTATGGAGCAGCCAAGCATGATGAGAAATGTGTAGCTGGACATTTTCATTTTAAGTACCCCAGGTTTTCTACTCAGTTTCAGTGTAGTGAAGACAATACTGAAGAAGGGGAAGAAGAAATGAGCAATGAACATTCTAATAAATCACTGGTCTCCATCAAGTCACTTGTGTTTTAGGAAATGGTGGAAAAAAAGTGCTAAAGTGGCAATGAAATGCAAACTTGGAACTAAAGATATAATGAAATTGAGGGGTAATAGAGGGAAGTTAATCTCTTTCTCCATTTAATTTTTTTTAAGCAGAAGGTCAATCCATTTCCTTGATTACCTTTAATTTTTAAGTACATTACAGTTGCTTGCAGTTGCAAAAAAATGCATTCTGCAATTGCTGTGTGCCTTCACTCTTGAGCACTACATAAATGCCTTGGTTTTAGGTGTTTTAACTACTTCAGAATCCTGAAACTGCAAAATTGCAAATTTCAAACAAAGAGGTATAGATTATACCTCATTAACTTTCTCTCTGGTTTGTTTAGGATATCTTTACAAGTTCAGCTAAGGTTTTCAACTTAGACCACTATTGCTCATGGGCTTTTCTTCACTATCAGGCACTATCTGTTCTCTCATCCCCATTCCATATGTATTGTATCCTGTTAAGTTGTGATGTAGTGCAGCTGTGCTGTGAAGTTGGGTTTTTTCCCCTTAATTTTAATAAAACAAGGACCCATATTATAGCAACTGAATTTGTTACACTGTTTTAGTGGAGAGTTTCAGTTCTATATGTTTTTGATCTTTTGGTATTGGTTCATATGCTTAAGAATGTTTGACCTTATGGAACAGTCTTATAGATGGGGGTATGCTAGATATCTGAATGAAGACATGGTCTTCATGCAAAATCTTTAGGTTGCATCCCAGAATATTTTGAGTTCCCTTCTATTCTAAACACTTCTGCTAAAAAATCTTTTATTGGCTAAGATACTGAAACACCCTGAGAGGGAAAGGAGCAATTTTTAGGAGTTTGTGTACAGGCTGGGAACTTTAAGAACAGTAGTTGCATAGAATAATTGTAGGCAGATTGTTTTGTTTCTTGGTTTCAGTCTTTTAAACTCAACACACTATAACAATATTTTTACCTACATGTAGGCTCTGCTTGTAGCCTCTAAGCTGAAGATCTTTGATCATCTGAAACATAAAAGTCCAGTGAAGGCTGTAGATATTGCTAATGAGATTGGAGCCTCTGTGTGTGGAACAGAAAGACTCCTTGATGCATGTGCTGCTCTTGGATTACTGGAGAAGACACCACAAGGTGACTAATTTATCCTCCCTGTAACTGCACATAACTGAAAGACTATAGGACCAGAAGAGATGCTTTGAAGGTTACAGGTCTAACTTGATATTGTGGGTAATTTAGATTTGGGGGAAAAGGGAATGGATGTTGCTCATTTCATTATCAGTAGCTGGAATTGGTCCATGTAGGGGTAGGCTTTATGCAACACACACATTCAGGAGTCCTTTGTGGAAACCTTAGACTGTGTTTGCTCTCTGGACACAGTACTGACCAAGTATCTAAGAAAAGGTTATATGGACAGTCCGAGGGAACAGTGTAATACCTCAGATGTGTCTTCTGCACTTGGGTACAACAACCCCCCTGCAGTAGTACAGGCTGGGAAAAGAGTGGCTGGAAAGCTGCCCAGTGGAAAAGGACCTGGGGCTGCTAGTCCCAGTAGATAGATGTGAGCCAGCAGTGCGCCCAGGTAGCCAAGAAGGCCAATGGTTTCCTGGCTTGTATCAGAAATAGCATGGCCAGCAGGACCAGGGCAGGGATCATCCCCTTGAATCAGCACTGGTGAGGCCACACCATGAATCCTGTGTGCACTTTTGAGCCCATCATGACAAGAAGGGTATTGAGGTGCTGGAGTGTGTCTAGAGAGAGGTAACAGAGAGGTGGTGAAGGGTCTGGAGTAGAAGTCTTACGAGAAGTGGCTGAGGGAGCTGGGGTTGTTTAGCCTGGAGGAAAGGAGGTTGTAGCAAGGTCAGAGTTGGTCTCCTCTCACAAGTAACAAGCAACAGGGTAAGAGGAAATGGCCTAAAATTGTGCTGGAGGAGATTTAGATTGAATATTAGNCTTTTGAGCCCATCATGACAAGAAGGGTATTGAGGTGCTGGAGTGTGTCTAGAGAGAGGTGGTGAAGGGTCTGGAGTAGAAGTCTTACGAGAAGTGGCTGAGGGAGCTGGGGTTGTTTAGCCTGGAGGAAAGGAGGTTGTAGCAAGGTCAGAGTTGGTCTCCTCTCACAAGTAACAAGCAACAGGGTAAGAGGAAATGGCCTAAAATTGTGCTGGAGGAGATTTAGATTGAATATTAGGAAAAATTTCTTCTCTGTAGGAGTTGTCAAGCGTTGGATTAGGCTGCCCAGGGAAGTGATTGAGTCACCACCCTGGAGGTATTTAAAAGGCATGTAGATGTGTCACTTGGGGACATAGTTTAGTGGTGGATTTGGTTAACATGGGTTAAAGGTTGGACTTTATAATCTTAGAAACACTTTGGTGGAAAAGACCTTTATGTTTCTATCTAAAGTAATAGTCAGATTCCATTCCCTGCTGCAGCAGTGCAGTCAGTCTTCAGCAGAGAATCAGGATTTTAATGAGAGCTCTGGAATGTGTCCCTTCATGAACAACAACCTGAATTTACGTTCCCCTAACTGTAACAGTCCTTGAAAGTTTATGTAGGTGAGGGATTCAGTATTAGGAATAAATTTTTCAGTCCACAGTATGTATTTTTGAGTTTCCATATATATCATTTACATAGTAAGACTTGAAATAGTTGAGTGCCGAGAAAAGGAAATAAAGGAGTCTTTTTAACTCTGTTAGAGGTCAAGACAAAGGCAAAACATACTGGAGAAAGCTTGAGTTTAGGGAAGAAGCCATAATCTAAACAAAAATGCAAATAAGGATAAGGAACCTCTGATGCTCTCCCTTGAATATTAGGTATCTGAGTACTCAGATTTAAAATACACACTAAATTATTTTTATCTGTATCTTCCAGCATCTAAATTCTTTTTAGGAACTAAGTACTTGCTCCTTTCAGAATGACAAAAGTTTAGGAATTCTTTACTTTTCAAGCAAAATTTCTATAAATAAATCATAAGATCAGGATTTGCTAGCTATTTAACAACTATGCAAATTTTAAGTGAAGTTGTATTGAAACAAAGCTGGTTACAATTGTTTTCTTCCCATAAGGTTACAGTAATACAGACTCAGCAAATACCTTCCTGACCTCAGATGGTGAATACTCCCTTCATGGCTACATTATTCACTCTAATGATCACCTTTGGCCTCTCTTTACACACTTGGAGTCTGCTGTCAAAGAAGGCAGCAGGCAGAACCATCGAGCCTTTGGAAAGAAAGCAGAGGATTTATTTAAGGTAATAAAAGTTCTCATTAGTATCAAAGCCAGCTGTGAGGAGCCCAGAACTGATCTGGGGCAAATGGAGACTGCATTGTCTAAGGAAGTTTGTCAGTCTCAGAAATGGCAGAAACACAGTGCAACTCATGCATCCCAGGCTTCTGTTCCCTTCAACTTTAAGCTACGAAGTGGTAGAGCAGTTACAGAACATATTGGGAAATTCAAGCACTGCCAGAAATTGTCTGAAGTGTTGCCCATCCCACAGACACATTCACAGAACAACCTCTAGGCGTGTTTAATTTACATTTGTGTGCTTTTTATAAAACCAGTTAGTACCTTGTAACACATGCACTCCTTCCATATTGGATGCCAGTCAGTTGATACTGATGTGCATCCATTTAGGCTGTTCTGACTGTGTAGTCAAAGCTGTTTTCTGTTGATGCAATCTCCTTCATGATGTTTTGTAGTTTTGTATATGCTTCAAGCTGCTGTATGTTGCTGATAAAATTGCAATCCTTTCCACCAACTGTTTCCATCTCTCTGGCGTTCCTTTTCCAATACTAGCCCAGGTGGATGTGTTCAGACTGGAGAGTCACTTAGGGTTATAATTAGCCTAACTTGTCAGTTACCCATCTGGTGAAGCAGGTGGAGGCATAAATATTTATGCCTGTTTAAGGAGAGAGCTGGTAGTGTGAGCAGGAGAATGTCAGGAGTTCATCTCCGACAGCAGCGCTGCTTGAATTGTGCACTTCAGACTACATCCTGAGGTTCTTAATTTGTATTTAACTTCTACATGGTGATCTTTAGTCTCTAAAGATAAATCCCTCATGTAAAATTGATAGAAGTAAATAAGAGCTTTTGGAAACTTAGGAAGGTCTTGTTAACCTGATGTTAATGTTTAGATTACTGGTGGACAGAAACTCCTTTAGGAATCATTCAAAGGGTCCTCTAAAGGGAGTTAATATACTTTGTGTTAGAATAGCTGCTCCAGTGGATGCCTAAATTTATATACTAATTAAGTGGTTTAATGAATGTGAACTGGATCTAATCCTTGGTTACACACCTGGGTTACCAACTTGCCTTTGCTTGAGTGATGCCTGTGACCAGTCTGGACCTGGGCTCCCTGTTTGTACAGGATAGTATGTCTGAGCAGAAATATATGAGCTGCCTATGGCACTGTGCACACCATAGCCTGGAGTTACTTCTGTTCCACTGTAGCCACAAAACCAGCCATAACTGGTGAAACCTATATGAAAGTGAGACATAAAGGGATTCATGCATATATATCATGTAATGAGATTTTGGCACTGAGTGCTTGCTTCCTCCCTAATTAAAAAAAAAACAAACAAAACAAAAATAAACACCCCACCCCCCCAAACTGTATGAGCTTTAATGTTTCTGATTTACATTATAGTCCAATTATCTGGTTATTTTCCCATCATGGGAGAATAAATGTCAGAATTAAATGAAAGCAATTTGTGAGTGTCAAGAAGGAACACTTGAGATTGTCCTTCAGTCTCCTAAATCTACCCTTTCTAACAGTTTAAAGTCTGAAGACATCTTGCTGTGGAACAAATGTGTTAGCAAATGTATGTGAAAGACACACTACTTCTTTAAAAGGCATTTTTCAGATTATCTCTTTTTCCTGCTATGATGCCCCTGTTCCCATGGGCAGAAGTGTTGAATTTAACAGCCTTTGGGAGTGCACCAAGACCCAGTTCAAACCAGACAGGTTTGTCTTGTAAGACACACTGCAAAACATGTCTGTGATTAGAATTTTTGAAGGGATGCAAAAATCTGCTTTTCACTACAGTAAAACAACAAAGGATTTTAATGAGCAACTATTCAGTGGCACTTTTAACTGATCTCTTATTTTTAGAATTCTAAGATACACAGTGTGCACCTACTGCCTTGGTTGTACATAGTGATAAATAATGAAAATCAATTTCACGTGTTTTTTTTTTTCCTTTTTAGGACTCTTATCACAGCCAGGAGGCAAAGCAACGTTTCATGGCTGCCATGCACAGCATTGCTCACCTGACAGCAAGAGATGTGGCTACAGCATTTGATCTTTCACAGTTTAAATCTGCTTGTGATTTAGGAGGTATTGCTTGTAATTGAACTTGTATACAAATTAAAAGGAAAAGCTTGATTTCAGTTCCACATTTTATTACTTAAAACATATGTATAAATTTTTTTTTACTAGAACTGCAGTAATATTAACTACTGTTATTTTCCTGGTATTGTAATGTCAGAATGAAAGAACTGAGTGCAGCTAATTGAAAGCAGTTACCTAAATGGTATTTGAGTGGTTTGAAATAAGTGAATGCTTGTCTCAATCAGTTACATACTGACACAGCTCAACACAAAAAATTTTTTTGTGTTTGTGGCTCAAGTGATAGGACATTGGGCTGGGAGTGCCATTTTAAGCTGTGTTGTTGCTCTCCTTCAACATGTCCAAGATCTTCAAAAGTAATGGAAGTAGTGAACCGCTCTTATTGGGCTGTCAAACTTGAAACACTTCACTGCTAGAACAAAAGGTTTTGATTATTTTTTGTTTCTTTTGTTTATTATTTTAATAATAAGTAAGATGTCCACCAAAATGTTGAAGACCAATGGTACATCTGAAGAAACTCCTCTTGTTAACAGCCTTTTTTGCCTTGTGCTTGGAGCTGCATAGAGGGAGTGTCATTACATAGGGAAAGATCCACTGAAGGAAGAACACTTTATTTAGTGCCTGGAGAGGTGGATAGCATGTCAGAGGAATTAACACAATACTGGTGCAACCTTTGCCACTTCTGCAGATACTCCAACACTTCATGATCTCTATCCTTTACTACACTGGAGAGTGTTTGTCAAATTTCATATACTGGTGCTTTGTAAATTCTAAATAGTTCTAGTTCTCTCCATCAACAAATTAGAAGCCCTTGTCTTTTCATTTACACCTTTTTGCTCCCCAAAAAACCTGAGGTACTGGTATCAAAGGTCATATTAGCAAATCTCTATCAGTAAGGAGTCATGTCTGCATTCCCCAAGCTTTAAAGCATTGTTCTAACCACCAGGAAGTCCTATTGCCCATGTTTAATTGTGGAGCTGACTGTCTACCTCTAGTTCTGATATGATGTCTCCATTTCATATACAGCCTTATCCTTAAAAATGCCTGAAAATGCTGGGAGAAAATACTTGATTTGACTTTTTTAAACTTTTAACAGGTTGCACTGGAGCTCTGGCTCATGAATTAGTACAAATATACCCAAATCTCAAGGTCACAGTATTTGACCTTCCAGAAGTCATTGCAAACACCTCTTACTTTCAGCCTTCAGGACAACACACAGCTTCAGTGACATTTGTATCAGGTAAATGTAGCACGTGATCTTTTGAATGATTTGTTATCTTGAAGCACAGAACAAGCTCTTTTGCTGCTGCTCCAACCCCAAACATGTATCTTAATACAAGGCACTGTAGGCTCACCCACCCTAAAAGGGGACATTGTATTTTTCAAGTCTGTGAGGATATAAACAAATCTGCTGTGATTGGAGAATGTGGATAAATAAGTATGAATTACTCATTTTTTGATTAGCACTGAGAGCAAAGGTTGCATGTCCACAGGCATTTCATTTCTAGGCAAGATCAACATGGTGGCTGCAAAGAACTTGTGTCTCCTTCCTTGCTTTAAGCTTGCTCTCCATTCTCGTGTTACAGAATTCTTACCTGTGATCTGATCTTCTCTTTAATTAGACTTTCCTTATCTGCAAATCAGAGCATACCTGTACTTGTTCGTTCTTGTTATTTTCTTTACCTCTGCTGAAGCTCCTAGTTCCTCTGCAATATTTTAATTTCATTTTGTAGGAATGTATTCTGTGGTTTCTGTAGGAACGTACTAACTTTGCTTTCCAACAGGTGACTTCTTCAAGGATGATCTTCCAGAAGCAGATCTTTACATCCTTTCACGTGTTCTTCATGACTGGCCTGATGAAAAGATACATGTGCTGTTAAGCAAGATATCAGCTCTTTGCAGACCAGGTAAGTTTTGGGGTCTGTCTTATCTTCTGGAATTAAAGGTGAATGTTAATGTACCTTTAATGAGTAATCGTAAATTCATATTAAGAAAACATATTTCTCTGTTCAGTCATAGTAGCCTTTGACAGAATGTCTAGGCTTGCATTATGGTAATACGTACTAAGAAAAGGAAGGAAACAAAACTGCAAGTAAAATTATATAAATAAGCTTTTACTGTAGTTGCAGGCTTCACTTACAACTGCATCATCTCCCCAGTCTCTGACAGGCCCAGTCTTTCTTACTAAGCCCTGTATCATCAGATAACTAAGCATGTGCGTATTACTAGACATGAAAATAGTCTAACTAAAGTTTTTAGGTTAATCAAGAAGCAGTGGTTTTGCTGTCTCAGTAGTGCCCAGAATATGGTCATCTGGCTGGAGTTCAGTACTACTTTATGCACACATACCATGAGAAGTATGTAGCCTCTTTGACTTTCTCCTACATTTGAATCATAGAATCATAGAACAGTTCAAGCTGGAAGGGACCAGTAAGGATCATCAGGTCTAACTCCCTGCTTCTTGCAGGACTAACTAAAACTAGATTGTATGGCTAAGACCATCGTCCAAATGTTCCTTGAACTCTGTCAGGTTTGGTGTCATGACCACTTCCTGGGGAGCCTGTTCCAGTGCCCAGCCATGCTCTGGGTGAAGAACCTCTTTAGCCAAACTGAACTTCCCCTGATGCAGCTTCATTCCATTTCCTCCTGTCCTGTTGATGGTCACCAGAGAGGAGATTGGCACCTCCTCCTCCACTGCCCACCTTGAAGAAGTTTTAGATAGTGATGAGGTCACCCTTCAGCCATTTCTTCTCCAGGCTGAACCAGCTGCACCTTGTAAATTTTGTGCTTGAGGCCTTTTGCTGTCTTGGTCACTCTCCTGTGGATACCCTCTAACAGTTTGTCCTTCCTACACTGAGGCAGCCAAAACTGCACTCAGTCTTTGAGGTGAGGCTGCACCAGCACAGAGTAGAGTGAGGTGATCACCTGTGTAATGATTGGCAATACTGTGCTTGATGCATCCCAGGACACAGTTGGCCCTTTGGACTGCCAGAGCACACTGCTGACTCATATTCAGGCAGTATTTAAGATCAAAGGAGAAGACAGAAAGCAGAAAAGCCTGACTGCTAAGATCATCTGATTCTTTAATCCAGCTGTAGCCCTGAAGTTTGTTTCAGAGGAGAACACTCAAAATAAGATCTAGGCCATAAAGTATAATCCTGATTATAAATTAAATTGGGGGTAACTGTATTAAACTTCTTATGCAAAGATTTGGGTATGACAGATACTTATGGGAGTCATTTGGTTCAAATGGCTGAGTTCAAGACCTAGTCAGGCAGTGACATGAACTTTACTGAAGTGGAGACAGTGCTCTAAACTCTCCCTTCCTTTTGACAATTACAAAGTTGCTTCCAGGAAGAGGTTACTGAAAGTAAAGTTCTTTCACTTATTTCCATCAAAAGATTAGCCTGAGGAACCTCTAGAACTGTCTCTGAACAAAACGCTAAAAATTTGAAGCTAAAAATATTTACACTGAACCACTTTTGGTTGTTTTGGAAATGCAGGAAGTGCCTTGCTAGTGGCAGAAACTGTGCTTGATGAACAGAAGATGCACCCTTCTAGAGCTGTGCTACAGTCCCTCAGTATGACTGAAGGCAAGCAGAGAAGTGGCTCAGAATATAAACAGCTACTGGAGAAATACAGGTTCACAGATGTACAGATTAAGATCACAGGAAACTTATTAGATGCTGTTTTGTGCTTCAGAAAGAGTCTGTCACTGTAGCGTGTCCTGAAGCAAACTAGGATTTTCACCTACTTGTGCAATATACACATCATCAACCAACACCTGTTACCAGTTTAGGATTATTTTGACCTGGACCTGAAGCAGAGTTATTACAAAAAGTTGGACTGCAGCTCCTGCAGGAGTGAGTTCTGTGAATTTTAAAAGGTATCTGGGACAGGCCAAAACTGCTGTGTATGAAATAGCTTAATGTCCAGTTCTTTTGTTGAGTTTTCAGACTGTATTAAGCTTAGACTTGACATACCTATATAGCATGTGAAGTTAAAACTTCAAGCTTGTATTGAGCCACATTAATAGCTTAGCTTTTTGGACCTTAAAATAGAAATCTCCCTTTGCAGTGTATTCAGTGGTAACTGCTCATTTCTACCAGAAGTGAAAAAAATTAATGGTGTGCTATATGTCTGAAATTGGGGACGTTAGTCCCCTTTTTATCACTGTTCTGTGGGAATTTACTCAAAACCATCTTAAGGACACCCATTTTTAAGCATTCTTTCTGCAAGCAAAAGTGAAAACAGGACAAAACTCAAATGTGGTCCTACAACAGCTATAACATCACAAAGGAACTTCAGTAGCTTCTGACCTCCAGCCACAGTTTGCACCCATACAAGCTGCAGTTCAGAGCTGTTCCTGTTGCTTACTATCACTTCTGGGGTTTTCTGAATATGGTTGAATGGCTGTATATGTTTTCTATCTCATTACTTGAGATGAGTTTTAGGATTTATGTATAAAACCTCTTACGAAAATTAAAAATAAGTTTCTTCAGGCTTCAGTCATTAATTGAACAAGTATGTGCTGTATCCTGTCTTTTCAAGTAATTTGTCACTATTGTCACCTCTCCTAATGTTTAGTTTTTTCCTGATACTTCGTTGATATTTGTTTTCTATTTAACATATACTTTGTAGTGGAAGCCTCTCTGGAAATTAAAGCTGTACTTTCAAACTTACTTTCCTTATCAGTTGTGAGTTTCTTGCCTCTCACGCTTGTACAGCACTAATCCCAATAAACCAGTTTGAAAGGCTGTGCCAATACTGGCCCACCAACCTCAGCAAAAGAGAGAGAGAGCTGATGAGTAAGGTCAAGAGTTGCATCTGCCTGGATGTTACTTAATCAAGAGTTACTTTGCTCTTTGAGCACTGAGTAAAGAAGTGCTATGGTGATTCAAATCATCAGGAGAAACATGCCTACTACTGAGCATTTCAGCTTCCATAAGCAGGGAACTGTCAGACTCGGGATTTTAATTCTTAGCAGAGGGGGATTTTTTGAATGGAAATTGGGCTGATCTCATCTGTACAGGCACTTAAAGATAAGGCCAAATATTCAACAACTGAATAAATTTAAAGTGTTGATAGGAAGCTTCCTATTAGCTTAACAGGGTTGTATACTTAGGCTCATTCCAGCAGTCAGATGTTTCTCATCTCATACTTAGTCATAATGCTATTTTTTAAGCTGCTATAAGCTGTTCCAGTCAGAGAGTTTCAATCCTACAGTCTGTAACTGTCACAGACTTTAAAACTGTGCCCCTAAGTACTGTGTATCTGACTGTAAAATTTGAATAGAATGTACTCGGTTACCGCACAACCTGACTGTACTTCGTGATTAAAGCACAACACTCCATACACATTAAGCATTAGTCCCCTGGGCATGGTATCTGTGGTAATGCACCACAGCTTTGCACCATCAGGATAATTAAGCATTGGAGCAGGTGGCCCAGAGAGGCTGTGGAATTTCTGTCCTTGGAGGCTTCAGGATACGAGCCTTGAACAAGCTAAGCTGACTGTGGAACTGTGCTGCTTGGAGTGGGAGATTAGAGTGGAGGTCTCCTGTGGTTTGTTTTGGTCTCAGATGTTCTATAATCATTTATTGTATCTCAGTCACCTGAGGAACTATAAGCTCATCTTCTCTCATTAATATCCAAAATAAGTTTTTCAGTTGCTGAAGAGAAAGCTGATATCTTTTGCTGACTGGTAGAAGGGGTGGATTTAATGGTCTAACACTGAAAATATTTCTTAAGCAATACACATAACTGAGGAAAATTTTCAAGACATGAAGAATGAAGGGAATTTCCTGGGGTTTGTGAGAGGAGTGGATAATTCATTTAATAGTAGAGCAAATCTGTAAGTGATAAAGGAAGTCACTCGTGTCTTGTAGTTCGCATCCCTATATATGCTAGCAGAAATTTTCCTACCTGATAATAGATTAGAACTGTCCTATGTGTTTGTTTTTAAATTAGGCTGTGCAGTTTTGCTGGCTGAAATGGTATTGGATGATGAGAAGAAGAACAGGAGCACAGCGCTGCTGCAGTCTTTGAACATGCTTGTGCAGACAGAGGGAAAGGAAAGAAGTGGCTCCGAATATCAAGCCTTGCTGGAACAACATGGATTCACAAATGTCAGAATCAGAATTACAGGGAATTTGTTAGACGTCATTCTCTGTGTTAAGACCTAGAAAAAAATGTTTGATGTTTTGTAATTACGCAAATACATTCAACCCCCATCAATGTCATAAACAAGAAGTGTTATGTCAACTTTCTGATGTTACTTTTTAAAAGGGGGAGAGATTGATTTAATTTATTTTTTACTTCAGTGAAATGATGCCAGAAGATTCTGGCAGTGATACTGTGGCTACAACACCTGTAGCACACAAATGCTGTCATCAGCCCAATGATTACTCTACTGAGTAATCATAGTTTCTTCATACTTGGTGCAATTCAAATAATACAGTTTTTAGACCAACATATTGCTTTGCCCCTGTTCCAGGAGGTTAATGCTGGTAGCATTTTAATGCTCCATCACAATCCATTTTAATATCATTTTATGTTACACCCTCTACTGTAAATAAAGAAACACTCTCTAATGAAGTATTGAAACTGCTACTACAATGGTGTGGTCAAAACTGGAAACAAGAACTGGAGCAGCAGCTTCTTGAGAGAGTCAAGACAATCACACAGAATATGCTGAGTTGGAAGGGACCCACAAGGTTCATCAAGTCCAACCCTTACCCTTGCACGAGACCATCCCCAAGAGTCACATCATGTGCCTGAGAGTATCATCCAGATGCTTTTTGAACTCTTATCAGGCTTGGTGCTGTGACCACTTCCGTGGGAAGCCTGTTCCAGTGCCCAACCACCCTCTGGGTAAAGAATCTTTTCCTAATATCCAACCTAAACCTCCCCTGACACAACTTCAGGCCATTCACTTGGATTCTGTCAATGGTCACTGCAGAGAAGATTGCACTGCCTGCCCCTCCTCTTCCCCTCATGAGGGAGTTGTAGACTCCAATGAGGTCTCCCCTCAGTCTCCTCTTCTCCAGGCTGACCTCAGACACTCCTCGTATGGCTTCCCCTCAAGTCCCTTCACCATCTTCGTTGCCCTCCTTTGGACACTCTGTAACAGCTTGATGTCTTTTTTGTATTGTGGCACCCAAAGCTGCACACAGTATTCAAGGTGAGGCNTGCCTGGACCTCTAATTTATCGAGGTCTCTCTGCAGGGCCCCCCTGCCTTCAAGGGAGTCAACAAAACTCGGCTCCTCCTCATAAATGAGTCCCACTCATTTATGAAGATGTTGAAAAGCACAGGACCTAAGATGGAGCCCTGTGGAACCCCACTAGTGACAGGTTGCCAGCCTGATGTTACCCCTGTCACTATTGCCCTCTGTGCTTGGCCCGTGAGCCTCTGCGTTGTGTGAGGTTTCTCGATAAAGGCAGTTGTATAAAAGCAAAAGTTTCACCTGTGATTGTAACGAGATTATATGTGAGGACACCACATTTGATTCAAGAACATCATCCTACTCCTTTTCAGCCCTACTTGATTTGTGAGCTCTTATAAAAGTGGATAGCAGAATATGAGATTAGATAAGAAAAGAGAAAAAAAGGTGCAGAAATGGAAAATCATGGTGATAGAGAGAAAAGGATATTCCCCAGTCAGATGCACATGTGCTCCCAAGGTGAACAGGACAGGGCAGCTATTGACTGAACAGTTTCCTATCACAAGGTACATGCATTTTACTTTTGCTTTTCACATTGGCAATACTCAAGAGTATAAAGGCCTTTTTTAATCAATAGAAAATTTTGTGGGCAATAAAATCCTAGCCTTGCAGACATTGTGTTGTGCTAAAAAGAGTATTAATATTCAGTTATAAGCTTTTTTAAAAGGAAAAATACCACAGTAACATGTGGGTGCCTCTCTGAATATATTCACCAGAGCCTTTCATAAATTACGTCCAAAATATGGTCCTGTAAATCCATATGTGCCTAACCCTGTGTGAGCACAGGAATCACTTCACTCTATCTGTATTATGATGTAGAATATAGAACAGCACACATTTTACTTTGGATCTTCTGTTGTACAAAAAAAAAAGTATAGTGACATAACCAGTATACAGCAGTAGAGTAGAGACAAAGGCTGTGCCTGGCACATCCTGTTCTCACAACATGGTCTCTTGAGAGAGATGCTCTCATTTTGAAATCCTGCAAAGCACATACATGTGTAAGCAGTGGTTACGGGCACCTCAGCTACTGCAGCTTTTTGGTTCACCAGTCATCTGTTTAAAAAAAGGTTTGGCTTTATTTACTTTGGTGGGAAACAGCCATTCAAAGTGAAAGCAGTAACAACAAGGGTGTGTGAACTAATGCCCTCCAGCTAGAACAATTTCGATACTTTTAGAAAGAGTAGGTATAAATTCAGACGTTTAGGTACAAAATATCACTTTCAGTATACAATAAAATTAGCAAAGTTACTGATGAAACTACTGTCTTGGTAGGGGCTGGTACCCTGCTGTGAGTGCTTAATCTGGCAACCTCCAGAGGAGCTTTTCACAGCATCTAGATTTGAGCACCAATACAAGAAGCTGGAACCACACTTTCCCATTGTCCCTCTAGGAAACTCTGGTTAAGTTCTTTGGCATTTCATTGTCGTGGATCAGTGATGAACAGAAAAGCCCCGTGGTGCATTGCAGTGGTAAGGAAGAGCTGGGAACAGAACTTGGAAACAAGGATATTCCATTGATCAGCACTACTCAGAGGGTGGTGAGCATGAAGTGAAACTCACTGGTGCCCTGGCAGTGCCCCAAATCTGTTCGCCTTCAGCTGACAGCTACTGCTGTCCCCTGGGATCCCACGCAGAAAGCTGTGCCTCCATCAGTCACCACTGAAGTAGCCTCCTGGTTCACTTGGTTGTCTCACTCATTGACTACTGTGTGGGCTCACAGACCCACACCCCAAACCCAGTGTTCCAGTGCCTCACACTTTACTGAATCACAGAATCGATTAGGTTAGAA
>VYXB01006563.1:0-25655 GCA_013397135.1 Pachyramphus minor
TGAGCATTGATTCTCTATAACTAATATCAATTATTAGATGATCACAAAGGTATATTATACCTATTTTTTGGATATTGCTTTTTCTACCCAGTGAGTCCTCCTTCCTCTCTATGCTCAGTATTCCAGTGTGCCTGAAACACAGCAGCAAATAGTTCCAAAAGTTTGCTCTTTCTGCATAAAGAAAAGGCAAAAGGCTGCATATTTCAAAGGCAACTTCCCCACTTGGCAATCTGGGAATATGTAGAAAGATGTTTGAAACTGTAGCTCAAGGCAATGAGGAGCAGGATTTCAGTCTGCATGAAATCCCTTCTGAGTGTCAGACTGTGGACTTGAGATGTGTTTTCATTCTGGGCTCTCAAATATGCAAAATAACCACGTTAGGGAGGAAAATAATGATGAGTAAACCAAAATTAATTTATTGGAACGTTAAACCTTTGAGCTGTCAAAGCTGGCTAAGGTGAAATGGTTGCTGTTGGTTTCTATACCTATAAGAACACACCTGTAGGACAACAATATTTGAGTTTTAGAAAATAATATTCAAAGTAGGCAAGTAGCCAGAAAACTCCAGTGCAGAGTATGAATTAAGAATATGTTAAAAGTTGAACATATGAGGGGTAGATCAAGGAGTAAATTTTACTTATGATCTACCATATGCTAATTAATTCTAATTTTCCCAGTATCCATTGGCCCCTCAAAACAGATACTCAGGATACTTTGTGGCTCCAAATATATCTTGTTGGTGCAGTATTTTAGAGGAATTTCCAAAAGTTGGGCTGAGGGGGCTGGTTGGGATTTACAGCACTTTTATGTGTTGCTAGCAAATGGATCTTTCTCATTCTGGTGTGGAATAGAAGTATTATATTGAGATGAATTGTATGTAACCCATTGTAGTCCTCAGTGAGCAAAACTGAATGCATTGATTGTGCACCTGAAATTGGTGTGTTTTAAATGAATGAGTGGTTTCCTGCTGTGCACTGTCCTTACACTCTCTCTGTGCCTCGAAAAGGCATTTCCCTAATGCTGAAAAATTCCCTGCCTGGGAGGGTCTGTGTTGCTATCCCAGGCCTTGAAGTGCCTTAATTTCCACTTCTGATTAAGCAGAAGGAAAAAAAAGCATTGTACAATTGGTGTCTTGAGTACAGATAAGTTGGAGATGTTTTAGGACAATATGAATATTTGTGGCTCGTTGACAGTGTGTTTTATCAGCCTTGTCCAAGCTGGTTTTGAGGGTGAATCTCACTGTTCTAAAGTAGGATTACATTTCTGTAGGATAGGCTTAAATATCTGAATGACTTTTTAGATCACAAAGTCATTTAGGTTGGAAAAGCCCTCTGAGATCCTTGAGTCCAACCACTAAGAATCAGTGCCAAACTCAGCACTAAAACATGTCCCAAAGCACCACATCTACACATGCTTTGATCTCTTCCAGGGATGGTGATTCCATCACTGCCCTGGGCAGCCTGTTCCAGTGCCTGACCACCCTTACAGTGAATAAATTATTGCTGATATCCCATCCAAACCTCCCCTGGTGCGACTGGAGGCTGTTTCCTCTTGTCCTATGCCTGAGATGCTGGAGTTGGGAATGTAGAACACTTTCCTTGCACACTTAACAGGAATCTGCAGATCTGTGGCAGGAGCCTAAATTCTGATACTCACATTTCTTAGGGAACACGTAAAAAAAGACTTGGTGGCTTTTTCAATCCCTTGACCAGCTGCACTGTGCTCCTGTGAAGTCTGTTTTCCCCGACCCAAGCTTGCTGAGGAGGTTATATTTAGCTGATGGTAGACTGTTTGTTCTGAAGGGTTTTTTTTCTTTCCACCCTCCTTGAGGGAGAGGCTCATGGTACAAGATTGAACACGACGGTTTTATAGTGGTTTAACAAGTTACCACTTGCAAGCTGAGCTTCTTTCCCTGATTTTCCAAGTGCTGTGGGCTCTACCTCACTGAGCAATAAATGCATTCACCCAAACCATCCATGGCCATGCCAAAGGGAATGTATTTCACCTCCCAGTTGCACTGGGCAAGTCCTGGCTGTGTGATTAGTGAAGGCAGCTCAGCAGGCAGAGAATTGTGCTGAATCCTGTGCCTTTCCTAGATTGTAGTTGCTTGAATTAATTTATATTTTTTTTTAGGGAGAAAGTGCTTTCTCTCTATAAATTAACATTTTTTTCTGAATTAATTCTGAATCTGGAGCACTGAGAAATCCAGATGCAGTTGCTCCAAGAATGTAGGCAGCTGGCATCTGGGCTCTGCCACCAACAGCTCTGCTCCATATGGCCCAGCTTTAACACCAGAGAATTTTAACAAGTGAAGAGAACAAACAATCCATCAAGCCTAAGTACTGATCATTTCTTATTTTTTAAGGCAAGCAATTTGTACAGCATCAAGACACATTGTTGTTCACAGGGACTTCTCTTCAGGAGCATTTCTTGCAGCCTGAATCACAGGACAAACACCACTATGATTTTCTTTGCATAACATTCCAAGTTTTGCTGGAACAATAAGTTTGGGGTTTTATCTCCAACCTTCCTTCAAGAGCTAATGTGTAACAAATAGATCACACAGAAGAGAAATGCCTAAATAAAATCTAGAGATTATTATTTTCCTATCCCATTATAATAAAAATAGCAACTGTGAAGTGAAATATCCAGTAAAACTGCCGAGACTCTAGAATTTGTTACAGGCAAAACACTACAGGTAATTTTTTCTCCTCTGCCCCAGTGAAAGTGCATTAAAATGAACACAAAACCATTAAAAACCCAAGCAAACAAACAAACAAAAACAACAAAAAAACTCCAACCAAAGCAAAAATCCCAAGCCCAAACCTGTGAAAGTTCTTAATTAATTTTTTTTAAACTCTCCTTAAGCCAAAACAACAAATTCATTTGTAAAGTTGGAATTAATGTTATAAAATATAAAAAGTCCTGTCACTACTTGTACCTGTGAGCTGTCATTGCTTGACTGATCACTCTTGTATCTGTTTTATTTTTTAAAGAAACAGATATTTTGGGAATTTCTGTATCCCTATAGAACTCTACTTTTTGTTATCTAATAAGGAGACAAACTGTTTAATGCAAATATGTCCTAAGCTGCCAGATGGAAAACATAGTTTGAAGTTCTCAAATGAAGCAGCATCTCTTCAACAGCAATACCACAAAGAAAGTGTTCTCTTACAAGAGAATATATTTTCTATAATTTACAATAACTGAGTAACGATGTGGTAAGGATGCAATTAGATTTAATTTGCTTATGTGAGTGAGCTGAATAAAAAAGATCAATATTCAGTCTACACCTAGTGTGAAAACCAATTAGTTTAATTGACAAAAAACCTTCTGCTTCAGCTAATTACATAAAAATGACCTAATACTCATGCAAATTAAGATTATTAATAGTACACGAGTATTTTTAATTACATAAATCATCTTTACCTGTTAACTGGTATTTTCTCTGTAAACGTAGGGATTTAATTTTTTAGGAAAATTCCACTTATCTTTGGTTTCAAAAAAAGTTCTGTAGGGCTTCTAAATTACAAATGAAGCAATTTCTCTCAGACTGAGATGCTGTGGAAACAGTGGAGCATCAAAATTTGCTGTCCTGACTGCCCAACTAATTATTAATCCAGAAACAAATGTGATGTCGTGATGATGCTTGATGTGGATGCCATGGATATAGATGTAGAGTTTGGATTCTCCACACATAATTTCATTTTTCCCAGAGCAGCCAGTGATGGGAAGGGGGACAGACCTCCTTCACAGAGCACAATTCTGTTCTGAATTATCTCTGAAAGAAACTCTTGCTCCCTCCTCAGTCATTTCCAAGGGAAAAAGCTCCCAACCTTCATATTAGAGGTATTGTAGGAACTCCTTATCCAGAGGTGCTTCAGGGTGGTCTCCAGGCTGCCCTGGGCTGCTGCAACTCACCCACGTCCTTTTGACAGGGAGGTGCTGCCATGGAGCTTCCCAAAGTGATTGACAATTTTCTAGTATAAGGAAGGAGTCTTCATGGAATCACAGGCTGGTCTGGGTTGGAAGGGGGCTTTAATCTTTTATAGGAGCCATCCATCAGTCCAGGGAGAACTGGAAAAATTAGTGCTGCTCTAAGGCCTTCACAATCCCTACTAAATGTCACTGCTGTGAGCAGTGGATGTGCTGAGAGGTGTGAAGTTTGGGGGGGACTGATTAAATCTCTGTGTAGAAACAGTGCAGTCAGTGACCCTCAGAGATGAGACTTTCCTTGGGATGTAAAGGGGCTTGCATGAAGTCCCAGTCTCTAATTCTCACCTTACCTTCCAGGACATATGGGCATATTCTATATATTTCAGGAAATGATGCAAATATAGGACAGAGCAATTTTGGGGGGTCATTTTACAGATATACACTCATTTCCAGAAGTGTTCAGATCCTGACTCCTACAGATACAGGAAAACAGGAATATACCTTAAATTCAGTTACATTTTTAAAGCCCCTCCTCTCCCCAGTTCCTAAGTACATGCAATCTAACTTTTGAACAGGAGCCTTTATAAAACCCTTCCCAAAGTACCATCACTCACTGACCCATAATGTGCTGCTCCACATAGAGTTCAGGACTCAAAACTCTACCAATCTTGCAATCCAAGAGAGTCCTTTTTTTTTTATTTAATGTATATACAGGTCTGAGTGCAGTTAATAGATTTTTACCCTGTAGACAACAAAATCCTCTGCAGAACAGTTGGTATTTTCTGGCTTTCAGCACTGTATGGTAATGTAAATGTCAGGACAGCAGAAGGTAATAATTATGAAATCATATTTTGCTGCTTTAAAGAACTAAAAGGTTGCTAAAAAGTAAATAAAACTTGTCTTTTACATTGCAAGCTCTCTCAGCCAGTGACTCTATTTTTGTATGTTTGTGGATAGTATTTAGTGCTGTCTGAATGCAAATGGTATTTATTAGAATAATAAAAGCTGTCTTCCTAGTTCTCATCTCATAAAAGCTTATAGTGTTCACTACCTACAGCATTCCAGCTTCTTAGTAGGGCAAAAGAGGCAGCTTTTGATGCAGTGTCTGTCTCATCTTCCTGAGAATAGAAACATCACAGAATCCCAGAATGGTTTGGGTTGGAAGGGCCCATCCAGTGCCACCCCTGCCATGGGCAGGGACACCTTCCACCAGCCCAGGGTGCTCCAACCTGGCCTTGGGCACTCCCAGGGATGGGGCAGCCACAGCTTCTCTGGGCACCCTGTGCCAGGGCCTCCCCACCCTCACAGGGAAGAATTTCTTCCTAATATCCAATCTCAACCTTTGTGTCCAATACCTAAACATTAGATAAATACTTATAAGTATTGCATATATATAAAATTGCATATATATAAAATATAATATGCAATTTTAATTAAATCACTCTTTATTCCAGAAGATAGGCTGAGCCAGTTAGTTACTCTCACCTCTGTCTTGAAGTGGAGTGAATGTTGTTTACGCCCTTTTCACCTTGTATTAAAGGCCAGCAGCAGTACTTACAGTTTAATATCCCCCCCAAAAGTACAGAAATAGTAATTCTCCTCCAATATTTTCAGCTTGTTTGTCTTGTAAGTTTAGACCAACAAATACAGGTAGAAATTTCAGATGGATTGTAACAGATTGCAGAAATCAGGTAAAGTTTAGTCCTATGTCTTGTATTTTATCTACTGGGGTCACTGCTCATTGTTCTCTCTGCCATACAAATGAGAAAACCCGGGAATCAGAGCTATCCCTGCAGAGTGCTGTGGATTCCATGTTGGAGCAGAACCTGGTATCACCATTCACTTGTGTTTTTGTGATCACAGAGCAGTGAAAGAGTCTTTACTTAATTTCTGCTCCTTATTCTTCCTCTTTATCAGCTAAAACTTAAAGCAACCCAGCTCTTCTGCATAACACATCATTAGTATGCAGGGGAGATTTGGAGCAGATTCCCACAAATTACAGGAATGTGTTGAGCATGAATCCCCCCAGTGCCCAAGAGCCTTTTCCAGCAGCTCCAGTGCCAACGTGAGCTCTGTTCCATTTTCTGAAGGGGTGTTCCTCGGAGAGGAGAGAGAGTTATGGGCTGTCAAGAAGTCTTGATGTGTTTCTAACCATGAGTTTCACACTTGGAAGAGCAGAGTGAGGTGTTTGCAGGGAACACTGTGACCTTGGGTTGGGATAGAGGGGGGGCATGCAAAAAATATGATGGTCAGACCCTCATGTTCTGCAGAGTAGTTACCGTAAGAGGAATAAAATAATGCCAGGGAGATCCTTCACCAATACCAAGCACATTATCTCCTGCTCAGCAAGCTGTGGGACCATTCCAGGCACGCTGTTTAAGTCCTCCTCCTGGCCATGGCAAATATTTTCCCTACACCTGCCAGTCTCACAAATATTTACATCCTTTGAAGTACTTTTGAGTCACCCCCTTGTCTGTCTCACGCGGAGCTGTGACCTGCTGCACTCCAGTGTGGGGCTGTCTCTGGGGAGCCTGTGTTTGTCTCAGGAATCCAAACAGCTGTTCAGCTTCTTTGCAGGCTCCAGACTGAAAATTCACATCTTCTCCTCCCCCTGGGATTGTAAAGCTCTTTGTTTCTGCTTCATTTGGAGCCAGGCAGGGGTTTGCAGGTTAAAGTTTGTGCTCTGTGGGTTTCTTGAAGCTAAAGATGTGCCCAGTTGCTGGGACAGAGGTTTGTGTCTTGCTTTTCCAAAGATGTCTGATAGAAACTGGAACACGAGGCGCCAGTAATATCTACTTTATAACCATTGCTAATTCTGTTTATTTTGATCCTTCAACTGCCTGATCCAAGAACTCTTTGTGTCATTGGAAGCAGAGCAGATTGTGCTGGTGGGAAAACAAGGGACACTCCAAATGTGTGACCTCCACAACTGCCTGACAGGAGGTTGTAGCCAGGTGGGTTGTTGGTCTCTTCTCCCTGGTAAAGAGTGGCAGGACGAGAGGAAATGGCCTGAAGTTGTACCAGGGGAGGTTCAGATTGGATATTTGGAAACAGTTCTTCATGGAGAGGGTTGTAAAGCATAGGAACAGGCTGCCCAGGGCACTGGTGGAGACACGATCCCTGGAAGTGTTCAGAAAATGTGTGGATATGGCACTGAGGATGTGGTTTGGTGGTGAATGTGGTGGTGGTGGTGAGTTGATAGCTGGACTCAATAATCTTAGAGGCCTTTTCCAACCTTTAATGATTCTTTGATTGGTTCCAAATTTTGCCTCCCTCATGCCATCTAAGTCAGGGCAGGAATGGGAAGCAGTGGGTTGCTGGTGTTCCCTGGATGTGACTGGAGGAGCTGTGCCTTGAATAAGAGCAGTCATTGATCACTGGTGATCATTAAAAATACCATAAAGCTCTTCACAAGCACTACATCCATGGCTTATCCAAATTCTGAGCCAGGAATACCCTGGTTATCTCCCAAGCATGAAAATAAATTCCCTCAGTGGTTTAAAAAGTCGAAGTGTTCATGTGTCTCATACCAAAGGAGTTTCTGAAACTTGGCATTTGGATTCAAGGCCAGGGATAAACCTCTGCAAATGCCCTGAGCAGTGAAATCTGCTTTACTCCTCTCTCTACACCTTCAAGTGGCATAAAACTGTAACATATTTAAAGGAGCCATTAAACCCCAGGGTTTGAGCCTCCCAAATTAACGCTGTGCACAAAACCACGTTAAAATGTAAACCAGGCTGAATTCAGAGGCAGAAACAGTATCTTCAGTTATTGAGGTGAATATATCAACAAAAAGACTTTGACCAAGGACAGGAGAAGTATAAATAGAGTTGAATGTTTTCTGAAAAAAAAGTGTGTGTGTGGGGAGAAAGTTTGCGTCTATGAATTGGAGGTGGCCTCTAAAATACTTCTACAGCTTGCAAAAAGTAAATCAAAATTAATGCCACTTCTTGTTGATTGGGAGCTGCATCTTTTTATGTCTGTAAATAAGAACAGATGTGTTGTTGCTTGGAACAGTTTTGAGGAGGGATTTCCCAAACACAATCTATGTTTGTGGGAAGGTTGGTCTTGAGAAAACAGTGTTTTCTGTCAAATCAAGACTTGTCAGATCAGATCTGTGTATTGCCTTCCACGTCATTGAAATGGAAAGCACAGATTTCATGTGCATTTAAAAAGAAAAGTAAATTGAAATATGAAATACATTAGTAACTAAAAAAAGGAAAAAGAAAAAAGGCAGGGGGCAGGTCAGAGTAAGATTTAATTGCTCTTATTCAGTAAACAAACCTTCAGTGGGAACCTCCATGTTTGATTGAACTATCTGCTTGTCTTTCAGAGCTACTATTCCTACTTCATGGATTCATTCATCACTGCTCTGTTCTGCCAAATAACTGTTCTTTGTTGAGAAATAACCAAAACTCAGACTTGCTTGCTGGACACCTTAACTTGTGGCCAAGTTCTCAGTCAGCACAAAGTGTGAGCTGCTTGGTGCTGGGTGTTGTGTACCTGCTTTTCCTGACTCAGCCTCTGAGGCCACATTTGGACCTTTTGGGACTTATGGAGTCTTTTGAGAATAGCTGGTTTTATCAGATGTTAATGGTGGTTAAAAGTGAGAATAGTGATGCTGGATATTGAGGAAAAAAATGCTTCAACCTTCCTTTCTTCATGCTCAAACTTCTGCTTGGAAAAGGGAAGGTTTAAGACAGAAGGAAGTAGGAACTGAAGGACACACGGCCCTGAGTCCATGCTAACACTCTCTGTATGGATTGTTCATGTATTCCACTTATGTTTGCCTGGCTCCTTGACTCTTTTTGAAACACTCTCCTCTCTCTGCTCCCTTCCCTTCCCTTTCCATGACTGTTGGCACTGAATTTAAATGTTGCAGCCTGCAATGAGCTTCCCCTCTGTGCATTATCATGCAGGTCACATCGGCCCCTCCACACGGAGCTTGTAGGGAAGGAGCTGTTAATGAGAATTGTCAAAGTGAGAAAAGAGAACCTTGTTGTGAGCAAATTCCAGGGCTCGCTGACTATAAAGGACTTGGCTCCTTCAGATGTACTTGCAGGCTGGTAAATGGTGAATACAAGCTTGTAAACTTGCTCCACAGATTATTGTTTTACAGTCAGCCTTTTTGCTGTGGATAAATTGGACAACTTTCCCTGTGATGTGAATATTTGTATTGTTCCACCACCCTGAGCTGGAAAGATGTGTGTGGAGGGTGGTATTTAAAAAACATGTAGATGTGGCACGTGGGGATGTGGTTTAATGGTGGGCTTGGCAGTGCTGGGGGAATGTTGGACTTGATCTTAAAGGGCCTGTCCAACCTAAATGGTTCAGTGGTGGCCTTTGTGCATGTAGAGGCTGGTAACAGGCACATCCTGGAGGGGGTGATGGTAAACTCTTATACTTGGGGTGAGTCAGATGCACCTGGAGAGCTCCCAGACTAATCCCTGCCTTGATACATCCTAACTGCTCCTGAGAAGGCATCTGAGCTAAAGCTGCCTCATAGGAAGTGTTGGGAGTGTTCCAATAAATATAATGCTGAAAATAAATGGAAAATTCAGGTTTGTTTGAAAGTATTTCAGTGCAGACCCAAAGAAAACATCCTTGGATATTCAGGGCCTTTGTCCCGTGTTTGTCCCTGATCTCATGGAAGCTTTGGAGGAGTGGGCAGAGATTGTAAGTCCAGCACATAGAGATCCATTAATGATGAAGATGATGGAGGGTAGATTTAGATGGGATATTGGGAGGGAATTCTGCCCTGTGAGGGGGGGGGAGACCCTGGCACAGGGTGCCCAGAGAAGCTGTGGTTGCCCCATCCCTGGAAGTGTCCAAGGCCAGGCTGGACGGGTCTTGGAGCAACCTGGGCTGGTGGAAGGTGTCCCTACCCATGGCAGAGGATGGAATGGGATGGGCTTTAAGGTCCCTTCCAACCCAAACCATCCTGTGATTCCACGGTGAAGGTTCTGAATTGTCACTGTGTGTTGGCAGCATTTTGATGGTTTTCTGATGGCAAGAATGGCTGAAACATCTCATGTGACGTGACTCACCCTGGGGAGGACAGTCCTGCACCCACAATTTTACCCTCATTTTTGGCCACTGGGTTTTACTGTGGTCTTCAGTCAATGTTGTGTAAGGGGTGAATACTCAAGATGTTTCAGAAAAAAACTGAAAGTATGGTTAATTTGAAGAAAACTTCTGTTGGAACTCTTTCCGTTCTTTTTCGTAATAATCACCTCTAAAAACTACCAGGAAAAATTCTTTTAAAAATGAGAAATATGGTTTATTTTAGGCATGTCTGCTTAGTAAAAATTGCAAAAGAATTCCTAAAGATTCACATTTTGGATTTCCATCAGAATGCTTCTATTTATTTATTTATTTAAACAAATACCATGCCCCCCCCCAGATGTTTTCTTTTCAATTAGTTTTATATGCAAATTGCTCAAGTGGCAATGGCTGTCAGAGGACAAAAAAGCTTTTGGCAACTTCACAAATAAAAGGCTTAAATTCATTTTGAATGGATACCTTTTAATGTGGGGAGTTACCATGATTTCACACTCCTGTGAAAATAGATCTGTTCTTTGGAAATCTGGTTGATGTGGCTTGGGAACACATTATGACAATTCCCTTTATCTAGAGGGAATTCTGCTCATCCATCACAATGGATTTATGTTATGAATTTATGTTTTTCCTTAATTTTTATTACTGAGCTGATTTGCATGAAAACGGGGTCTTTTTTCTGTAGGGATTCATTGGATCCAGATGTTTGTTTTCTATGTGAAGTCAGAATCTCATTTGTGACAAAATGGTGATGATGACAAAGAAAGGATTATGACTTTTGCAAGGGATAGTGCCAGCTGATAGATTCCAACAAAACAAAGGCTTTGTTTCCATGCAAATTTATTCTGTAATAGGAAATTCTGTACAAGGGTGGAGGCAAAGGAAACCAGAACCAAGGGCTTGTGGAGGGAGAATAGAGCTAAACTTTGCCTGTGAAAAGCCTCTCAGCTACTTGGTAGGTCCTTGCTCGTGCCAAGGGAGCCCTCCCCACCCACTCAGCTACTCCAGACTTCCTTGTTCCAACATAATCCTGCATTGGGAAGTTTGTCTGTAAAGGTGTGGACTCTCCTAGTACCACACTGGCTTGGCCTCTGCTCAGGCTCCCTTCCTATGTCCAGCTGAGCAACTCCGGAGTTAATCCAGATCTGGGCAGATGTTAGGATTAATTCCCATTCCTGTAATTTTAGGTCTGAGTTTTCTCTGGCCAACATTTCTAACTCAGAGGAATTGATGCATGAAATGTTCTACTAGAGAAGCTGGTCTTTAAATAATTGAGACTTGAGGAATCTTTGCTTGCTTTCTGTCTCAGGTGTTTCACAAGCAAGACCTCTCATTACTCCTCCAGCCACCTCCCTGGAATCTTGTAGACATCTCCAGGAACGCTGAACCAGAATCAAGGGCTTGCTTTCTCTTTTTTCTAGATATTGCCTACTTCAGCTGGGACATACTTTTTTTTTCCCTTAACAAAACAAACAAATGAAAAAACTCTTGAATTTTAGCAGGAAGAGGGAATTAAAACTATGCCAAGAACACTAAAGTTGTTAATTGTCATTTCCATCACCTTGTCCTCTCCATCACCTCTCTGCAGAGAAGATGATCAAGTTCAGTGTTTTATCCAAGTCTTTTATAGTAATTTTAAAGTAATGTTTCATCTTTATTCTCTTCTACCCTTTCTTTCTCTTAGTACAACTTAAACAGCTGATCTGTCCAACCATGTGTCTGTGGGCACCAGTTTCTTGACTCTGGTGTCTTCTTCCAAACTTTGATTGCAGTGCACACCTAGATTTTTATTTCTTTTTGTTTAAACTACTCTCCATTGTTTGGTACACAACAATTCTTAATTTTACTTCTACTCTCTGCAGACAATCCCAGTTCAGTTAAGTCCTTTGACCTCTTCATATCTATATGATCCTGTATAAGAGAAATATATTTGCTCATAGATTCCTTTCAGGGATTTTTCTGTAGCTCAGTAAAAAATAAAAACTACTGGATTCTTGAATGATTCCAACCTAAATATATTTTTTCAATGCTACATGATTCAAAAATTAATAGAAAATATGTGATAATGCACCTTGAATCCATTTTTAGCCTTTAAAAGTGTTTCCAGCAGCTGTTAGTCTGGACACAAAACCATGTTAGAGTTTATAAAGGCAGCCTGGTTTAGAATTGTTATGCAGAAGATAAATCTTGGGCTGCATGGTATAATTTGTAATTCTGGATATTTCATCTTTATTAGGTTTAATGATATCAGATATTCTCATTGTTTTAACAAGTTTGGTCAAATGTCAAATCTAGTTAGCATCATTTATCAATAAAATTTAATTTTTTCGCCTCCAGCTTTGGCCTGGCAATATTATGTGTGTTCATGTCTGTGTATAATATATAGAGATTCATTGGGAGCTGCAGAAGAACTGAGACTGAGGTTTTTAAATATAAAATAAGAAATCACACTCTACAGAAGGCTCGAGGGAATGTTAGAAACAAGGAGTATTTGTCACTTCCAAGCTATAGCAAAGTGGTTATAAATACATAGTTCACATTAACATCACACTTGCTTTCGGGTAGGCTGTGAAGAAAGGCTTGAAAATAATTGAAATGAAGAAACCAAGTTTCCAAGAACAGTAGAATTGCTGATCTCAGGTAGAAAGGCAGTTTTTAGGGAATAACAGAGTCTGAGTGATTGTCACTGGAGAAATAGGAAGAGGGTCCTACCCCAAGAGTGGTCTGATGGATTATACCCCCTAAACAAGGTAAATAATGAAGTGAATTAAAATGTCATCTTAATTGCATGTTTTTGTAAGTGTAACAGCCCAGGAGGAGAATTTTTTTGTACTCAGCCACTTCCTGCTTTATAAAACTTTGGGGTACTTATGGCAGAAAAAGGAGGCAGTGTGAAGGGAATTTAATGCTTGAAGAGCATTAAGTCACCCACAACTTGTATTTCTCCCACCCTATGGTCCCTGAAAAAGCTCATAACGTGCCTTAAAGGTAGCTTTACTGTGCTGAATTAACCAAAAATACATTTGCAAAAGGAGCTAAAACATCACCCAGGATGCTGAAATATGGAAAACCAAGGAATATGTTTCAGGAAGGACCCAGGTATTGTTTGCATCTCGTTTTCTTGCCATGGTGTAACTGCAGCTCTGGGCTGAGGGCATTCTGCTTTCAACCACAGCATTCATTTGGCTCTTGCACAGATCAATTCCAGGCCATCCTCAGCCTTTCCCAACTTCCAACACAAAAGTAAGTCTGACTCTTTTAATCCTCCATCAGGTCCAAAATGCTTAACATTTATTATGCAGCCACTTAATGGCCGGTGGCCATCCAGTCAAAGGAGATTTATATCTCCTTACAACAGCTTAATGTGGACTTATGCTCCCCCAGGGTGCCTTGTCCAGCTGAATGGCCAAAATGAACATGTTCAGACTCTCTTACTCTCAGCAAACTATGGACCCAATGGCTACTTGCACATTTGAATCTGATCTATCTTGTCAAGGATAACACCAATGCCAAACTGAGCTGTACCAGCAAATCTTGTGCCTGCCTGCAAGAAACTCTGTTTTCAGAGGCCTCCCTGAGCTGTCAGAACTGGTGGGTTTGCTGTGTGGAGGGTTGTGTGACACTGTGCTGTACAAAATGCAGCATGTCTCTGTGCAATTGTGGCTTAGGGGGATGGCTGAACAGCACTCACTGCTCTCATTTAGGGTTGGGAAATATTTAGTGTGGTTCTACGACCTTCAGGTGCCCTTGTGTGAAGCTCAGATGCAGAGCACTGAGCGTTTGACCTCAAGAATAATGTTGGCATTGAGTGCACAGTACATGGAACTTGTTATTTTATGTTAAGTATAATTTCACAAGGATTTTGAGTGTAAGTACAGACAGCCCTGCTGGGGTAATAGCTAAACATCACAGCTACATAGTGTGGCAAATATTGCAGCTAAAATGAGTGTCCTTAAAGAAAGCAGCTAGAGACAACGTTTTCTTAAAGGCCTACTCTGAAAGTCTCCATATTTGCTTATTTTTGCACTCTTTGTGAGGGAATCATCCTTATTTATTATGGAAACAATCTCCTCTAACTTCTTCTAGGCTATGTAGCTACTCCATCCTGGATAAAGATCCAGCAAAAATTTACTATTAGATTTATTTTTTTTTCCTGGGTTTTAAGTTTGACAAAAACAGGTGACCAGTGTTTTCTCTATTGCTCAGGAGACAGGAAAGCAATCTGCTACTTCCATGGGCAAGGAACTACGTGAACACTTCATTCTTGCTGTTGTCTTTGGCTCGTGCCTTGAGAGCAGCAGAAGGTGAATCCTTGCACAGTCCACGCAAAGCAGCTCTGTAGCACAGGGAATGGTTTTTAAATCATTCCCTCACCCTGATTCACCTGTCTCAGCAGATGAGCTGATTGCTCCTGCATTTAGATTGTTATCCACAAATGCTTCTCTGCTCCTTGCCTGCACTCCTGCATGTTGCAAAGTAAAATGTCTTGCAAGCCTTGCAGCAGGAACCTGCTAAATCAGATCTTGTCTGTAGTGGAGTTTCTTGTAGAGTCATTTGAATCCCAGGCCTTTCTAATGAGTGCTGTCTAATCAGCAGGACTGCAAGGGCCCCCTGGCTCCCTTCCTTTGGATTCTCTGTTGTCCCACAAAGTCCCTGGAATTCCTCAGCAGTCAGGGAGACCTGTGGCAGCTTTACCTGAGATTTTTCCTGGGAAGCAGAGGTGCTGCCCAAAGCACCTCCTCCTGCACTGCCTGGAGCTGGACTATTTTGATGTGAAGCATAAATGACATCAAGTTGTATTAAAAAAGGCAGTTTCTGTCCTGATTCCAAACATAGGGAAACATGTTGAGTCTCAGTGCTGAGAAAGAAAGCAAGAGTGTACTTTGTGTCCATAATCAACACGTTTCCAGGAGACCAGCAAATGCTTTATGATATTATTCACAACCATTGCACCATCAGGAGCAGTCCTGCATTTCAACTTAATTGAGCCACTGCTATGACACAGCCAAGCTTTTCAAGTGGTGAAATTGTAATTATAGAGAGAGCTTCTCTGGCATTTTCCATTGGATGGCTGCTTTCAAAATATTAAGCCATCTGAATACATCTGTGAGGAAACTTTACATTCATGTTTCCTATGCCAAGCTCCTGACTCCTTATGAGAGATGATCAAAGAGTGGACTTGGTGATCTTGGAGTTCTTTTCCAACCTGCAGGTTATAGATTTATCCTAGGATAGGTGTATTCAACCAAAGGTCATGGTTTAAAGCCATCAGTAGTTAATTCTGAAGAATCTATAGGTTCAAGGGAGAGGCAGAGTGGCTCAAGTGCCTGTTTACATAAAAAATAGAGAATAAAAATTAAAATGAAAGGCCTCCCATCTGCTGCACTGAGGAGAACTTGGATATCCATGCAGGCTGGGAGAGTGTGGAGGTAAATAATGAAAATAGGGAAAAGGGGCAGCATGTGCAAGAAAGGACCTCCTTCCTTTGCTTCATCTGTTTGTGTCAGAGAACAGAACCAGTGGTCAAGGTTTGGTTTCCAGGGGGGGCTGTGGATATCATGTGGAACAAAACTGGCTTTACCCCAGTTCCTCAGAGCACAGATCCCATGGAGGCTTCTATTTTCACATCAGCTGCCTGCCTCTGCTCCCCCACAACAGAAACCATTCCTTTTTGGTTTAAAATACACTCCAGCTTTTGTTGGTTTGGCCTGGATTTTTATTTTGGGTTGCTTTTCCCCCCTCTTCCCCTTCAGCTGTTGTGTGCAATGATGTTCCATTGCTGTGCAAAGCTCTGGGACATCACCTGACAGCCCCTTCTCCTGGTGCTCTATCAATGCAAATCATTGCTGGCTCTCCTTGCCTTTCATCCCAGACAGTCTGGCATTATAATTGCTTGGTTCTAATATTTCCTGTCCCAAGGCTATCAATTTGTTTTCAATTTCTCCACCTGTTGAGTTGGCTCAGGTATCCCACAGGGTTTTGTCCCAGACATCCACCACTTAATTTATTATGCTCCCAGCTCTGGAACACAGGCCCCCTGAAGCATTTTTGCAAGCAGGATTGCATTAGAAGGTTGTTTTTGTTTTCCAGAGATTTTGGCAGGAATGAAGGTGAATTTTCTTCTTTATTTTCTCCATGCAAGCCTTTCTGTGAAGCTGGTTATTATTGCACTGCATAAATCTGAATTCTTTGCCCAATTTCCTGGTCAGCAGTGTGTTGTGTCTGTCCAGTGCCCCAGCACACGCTGAGCAAATGGACAGGATGGGGAAGAGCACCCGAAGAAAGGTCTGTGCAGGTGGTTGTTTCCACATAATTCACCTGCCTTTCCTGTGGTTAACCTTGAAAATTACTTTGTAAGATGATGGAAAGAGGCCAAATTTTGCTTTCTGCAGCGTGGATTTCAAAAGGCAGAACTTAGCCCAGGGGGAGGCACTGGGAAATAAGGTGGAATAGCACAGCCAGAAAGAGGAGGAGAAAAACAGTCTGTCCCCAGCCAGAGCTCAGGGCTTGTTGCTTGTCTTAGAGACTGGAATAAGAATAGTAGGAAAAGTAGCATTGAATCAATTCTGTGCTTGGCATTTGAGGCTTTTTAGGCATATATCTGTAAAATATATTGCAAATTAGTGTTCTGCAAGTTGGTATAGCAGGTTGCTGGCTGGAAAAGACCTAACAATTAAAAATGGATAAAATCCAGAGGCATGAAAACCACACATCTTTTTTTTTTCCTACCCTGTCCTGCACACTAGATGAAACAATTTACCTTTCTACAGGATGTAAGATGTGCTTTGCATGAGGGTCATCTTCACTCAGAGTTTACAGGGAGAGGTGCAGAAGCAGCTGCTGTTATCACTTGAACAATTTAAAATATCCAGAACAGGGTTCCAAAACTTTCTTCCAGGCTCAGTCTAAGTATTTAATTGTTTGTATCAGCCATCTAAGGAGGAACTTTCCACCTTATGTGTTTAATAAGTGGACATAGGTGTGAAAAGATGTCGCAGGGCAACATAAATCAAGCCTTGAATCACAAATTCGTGGGTTAGGTAAGCACAGCAGAGAGGAGTGTAAGAAGGAAAACCTGTGTTTATATAAAAAGCAGTGGGAAAAAAAAAATAAAACAACAAACCCACTCTTTGCAGGGTCTGCTCCACAGTCTCTTGATAAAAATGTTAAGAAAATAACTTCTCACTAAGACAAATCTTGGTCACCTTGGTGACAGCGTGGACGCTGCTAAATTGCACCCTGTATAACCTACAATTTGTTACTCTTCCTACTTTGATATATTAATACTAAAATATTGAATACTTTGTCTTATCTGTCTTCCTAGCAGATGGAAAAAGTAAAAATAACCAGGGCAATGGGCTTTCTGGTTTTGCTGTGGTTCAGTCAATTTAGGTTTTGATTTGTGTGACCCAGGAACTTTTGGGGCAGGAGGGCTGAGTAAGAGAGGGAATGAAAGCAAACCTTAAATCTCTTAGTAAAATGCTTGTTCTGCTCTTTCTGCTGAGGGGGAAAAGGAAGGGGGGAAAAAAAAAAAGATAAACAGCAGAGCCATTACAACTTGGCCTGAGTCCAATCCCTTAGTTACATCTATGCCTTTAACTCTGCCTGAGAAAGTCATTTTAAAGAAATACAGTTATTACATGCATTAGTCCTCGCATCCTGGGAGGTACATCTGTACTCTTCAATCTTTCTGGATTACCTCAAATGTTTCCTGAAGGCTTTTAAATCCAGTGAAGACCAATCTGAGAGAACTGTCTCTGCAATCCTTTTCTTTTTCTGGCTTCACAGTCGGAAAAAATCTGCAAGTGGCTCACAATCTATGTTTTAGAAAACAGGAAACCTAGCAGGAAAATTCCAAATGGTCTGTAAAAACACTGCAGACAGGGAATTTGACAGAAGCAGATCTTCCTCCTGGAACAGTGTGATTAACTTTTCAGACTGTTCTCAAATCAAAGTTTTCTGAGAATATAGGCTCAGCTGGTCAGAATTATTGTGGCTTCCCTGATTTCAGAAAATGTGTCCCAGTTTGCTGCTGCTGAAAATGTGACCCAGCAGGATAAGTGTGCACAGCCTTTAAAATACAGCCCAAATCATACACCTTGTTCTGATAACACTTTATTAGTGTTTCACTGGTGAAACTCAGTGATGCTGCTCTCACTTTACATCAATGTGAACTGAAACAGAATCAAGTCTAGCATCAGTAATAATTTAGATTCTGTGTTTGGGCAGAGGTTCTGAAATATCATCAGAGATAATTGCCCACTGTTTGGTGGTGTGAGGTTAGAAATAAGCCAAAACTGGTCTCTTTGTCCTGAAGCATTTCTCACTAATGAATCTCTATTTGCTTGGACTCGTAACAAGAACACAATTACACTCTGTAAAATGATTAATCCAAAGGACAATTGTCAGCTGACTCTGCTGGTCCTGCTGATGCTGCTTGTGATGTCCCTGAGCCTGTTCTATGTCCCTTCCCCTGCTATTGGTGCTGTGGCACATTGGAATTCTGGGTCTGGGCCACGGTGAATGTGTCATCTGTGCAGCCTCTGGTTTGGCTCCTCTCCTTGATGTTCTTCTCCAGACAGAGGCAGATAATGAGCAGGGCCTGGTGATGGTCAGTTGAGCCCCTGGAGAAGGTGGTTGGGCCACTGGGTTCCCCTCCATGGCACATGGATCCCTGCCCTCACCCTGCCAAGAGGGAGCTCTGAATGGCTCCTCTGTTGCTCAAAGCAGATGGTTTGCCTCAATTAGTGGAGAAACATGAATTAAAACACAGTCCTTAATGCATTAGAAATGCAAAGATTGAGAAGATGCATAACCATTGCTTACTGTGGTAAATATTGTGTTTGCTTTTTCTTGTGCAATATCCCCCAAAACTGGCTGTAAGGGACTTGAATCATGGAATTGTTGAGGTTGGAAAAGACCTTTGAGATCACTAAGTTCAACCACCACCACATTTACTATTGAAGTCACCTGCAGCACAACCTCTTTCCAAGGGTTCATTCCTGACTCCTCTCTCTTTCACTTAACACTAAATGTTCACTTTGGTAAACTAAATTCATGTGTCACAGACAGTATTTTCTTTTGGAAGATTACCTTCAAATTTTGGAAGATTACCTTCAAACCAGCACTGATCATTCCATGAGAAGTCCTGTGGCAGCATTTCCAGGCATCCAGTGGGTTTTGGAAACTCAGGAGAGAGCTGAAGTGTGTTTATGTGTGAAAATTGTTGTAGCAGCAGAATCATGGTCACTGCAGACTGACTCATCCACATGGAATTAAAATTAAAGATAAAAATACAGACAAAAATTGAAAGCAACAAGAGAATGATAAGATTTGTCTTCAAATTGGTATCAGGAAATTCACACATATTATTCACTTGTTAACTATATTAACTTTTAGCTTTACAGCCAGCTTTTCTTATTATGTCAGCTTGGAGCTTTCCCCCCTTTGGTTTAGTTTACATGCAAGGCAAAAAAACCCTGTTTTTTTTTTTTACTTTCTTACAAATTGTACAATTCAAAGGTCAATAGTGGTATCATGTATCACAAGTCACTTGCCCTGCCACCTAATGCTTGAGGGCAATGTGATCTGTCAGCCCTTTCTTAACAGATCTCCTACTTCCTTGTAATAGATTAGCACTTTCATTTTTAGCTTTAGCTTTCAACCCCCAATAGCAGTGGGGAATTGATTGCCAGCTCAGTGGTCCCTGAATGGAACCAGCTTGCTGGGCATGAGTTACAGCCACAAAAATCGCAGTGAGAGGCCTGGATGGGACGTGATAAACGGGAGATATTTTGTCTGTGGTCGTACCTGCTTTCATTACGATGGTCTAAAGCACAAGCTGAATTTGCAGACTGAAGAAAAGCTCAGCTGGGTGGTTGGATTTGTGCTCATTTGCAGCCAGGCACCAGGAGAGACAGTCAGTGTTTGCTTCCCTTTGTGCTGAGAGGAAAAGAGCTCAGTGTAACACAGAGCTTGAGGCACAGCCATCCCTTGTAAAGTCAGGATCAAAACTCCCTTGACTTTCCAGAGGCCAGGATGCTTCTGCCTCATGCTTACTTTGATAATTGCTCCAAGTGAGAAGAACAGGGGAGCCCTTTGCCAATGACCTTGGTGTGTCTGTTGGGTTGGGAAAGGATGGGTTATTTATTCATTGTTACCATGGGATCTTAGTTAGAAGGGAAAACTTACTCTCCTGGGCTAAATAATGTTGGAACTTAGTAGTAAAATTGACCCTCAATGGTAAATAAGGAGTATTACATTCATCTACAACTCCAACTAGTACATCAGTTCTCTTTACAAAGTGAAGGAATCAGGATTGTGAGTCCATGTAACCAGCATTAGTTAATCATGTTCCAATGATATTGAAACAGAATTATCAAATTCTTAAGTAGTTCATTTATTATTTTTATATATATATTCCAATTTCTCTTAGGAACAACTATTTTTTTTGTAGTTCTGACAAACCCCAGTTGCTCTCAAAATCAAAACTCAAGTATTCAGTAATAGCCCAGAAACTGGGATATTCCAATCACGTGGTGATATCTGCAGTGACTATTTGACACAACCAAAACAAAGTCACTATAAAATAATACTGTCAGATGTTTCTCCTAAAATTGTCTCAAAATGGCAATAATTCTACAGAGCACAAATAGCTTCAGATTATCTCACCCTTTCTAGTGGGAGCTGATGTCACGATGCAGAGAGTTTTGTACAGATGTCTGTCTTAACTCACTATTTTTAAATGTTGCCTCACTATTAAATCTGTCTTTATTTGCATTTGCATTATCTGTCTTTATTGGCATTTTCTAATCTTTATTTGCTATTCATATTCAGTTTTCTACCACTTCATCTACACAAAAGAACTGTTAAAAATAAACACCCTAAATTAATTCTGTTTGTGGCACTCAGAAAATTATCTAAAAGGTGTTTGCAGGAATCTTTTTAGATTCTTTTCTTTATAGAACTTTTTTTTTTTTTTAATAATCTTGTGGGTTTTAACCCACTTCAAAGCTTCTACTTTAGAAATTATCTGAATAACAGCTCTTAGCTGGCATCCTCCCTGAAGTGTAGAGTCCTTGAGCTGTTGGCTGCTTTAGTTGTTAACACACCGTTGTAAGAAAATAGGTTTTATCTTTGGGTGGACCTTTCTTGTTTATGTGCTACACAGAACACAATTATAAATACAAACATAATTGTATCTTGCCTATAGCCTTCCTGGGGAATGCAATGCTGCAGCAGATATAAGAAAACCTATTTATTTAAAATGCCTTATTTAGCTCAGATTATCAACTGGGATAACAAGGCCCAGCCCTGTTTGTTTACCTTCTACCAGCTTTTTCTTGGAATATTTGCAATGTTCAGATGTAAAAGGGTAGAAGGCCTATAAGGGTGTACAAAACCATCATGTTTTCCTTGTAGTAGAAGGAAAAATTGCATTCCTTCTACAACCCTTAAACCAGAGAAATGGTGGCTGTTCCATCCCAGGAAGTGTCCAAGGCCAGGTTGGACAGGGCTTGGAGCAAGCAGGGGGTGGAACACGATGACCTTTAAGGTTCCTTCCAACCCAAACCTCAGGATTCCTTATTTTTTTGTAAGACAACAAAATAAAATGTTCAAAATAACATTATGTTTGTGGAAACCAGTTAAATGCTAAGAAGAGATTTTTGTGTTCTGAGAGACAAAATGATCATATTGCAGAGAAGAAAATAAAGATGTCAGAGATGGTCCCATTTTGCTGAGATGAAAAGACTCTTGGCTAAGTTTACAAAGAGGAACATTCCTTCATGAAAGAGTTGCTTATGCCAAAACCATCCACTGCTGCTTGGCTTCAAACTCTGTTTTATCATTTCTGCTCTGCTTTCTGCTCTCCCTTTGTACTGTCAGCTCATCCTCTTCCATGAGCTGACTGCAGGGCTCAGAGAACTTGTTAGGAACATAAAATCCTATAGAAATTGTCAGCAAGAAAATATTATTTATTTAACCATGATAGAACTAGTCCAGTAGTGCCACACTTGAGCAAGTTTTAAAACCCTTTACTCTGTCAGTTATAGTGGCTGGACCTTTCTTGCCTTTCTTTGACTGGATCTTTGGCAAGTTTGGAAATGAAAGGTGATCAAACACATGTTCTTGATTGTAGATGGTCAAAATGAGTTTCTGATTATTGGGGGGGATTTTGCTTCTCTGACTTTGTTGTAGAAACAACTGTTCACTTCTGACTTTGCTGAAGAAACCGAGGTTGCACAGACCTGGGGACAGTTCAGCTGGAGCTGCTCCATGTCTTGATGCAGTCCAGTGTTGCTCTAATTCTGCAACCCCAGCTCAACACTGAGAAATGCTCTCTGCTAAGTGGACTTGCTTTCCAGGGCCCTTCAGTGAGTGACTCACACTATGTGTTTTTAAGAACTATTGTTAATATCTCATGTTTGTTTTCCTTCTGGGCAAAACACAACTTTCCAAATCCCAGGTCCCTGCAAGGAAATTGGAGAAAACTGTTTTTTCTGGGGTGCCATAGGTCATTTGTTCTCCCCAGATAGGTCTATCCAGCAACTTGTAGTCAATTCTTTAAGAGCAGATATACCAAAACTATTCTCTTGTGTCCTTAGCATAAGAACCATAAGGCACAACACAATAAAAGGGAGTCATAAGACAATAGAGAGAGTCACAAGATATAAGAGTATAGGTAGTTCATAAAAGCACAATGGAATTCATAAATCATGTTTAGACAAGTTCCCCCAATTCATCACACAGCCAAACACTGCTAAATGAGATTTTTATATTGGCTTGGGGGACTGAAGTGGCTTCAAAAAGGTGGTGTGTTTTTCTGTCACTGCCGACCTGAATCCTTATTAATAATGAATTCTGCACGAAGCCCTTGATGGCTGGGAAGTTGTTGTTGCTTTCCTTAGAAATAAACACTGATTTCAACCAAATTGGGGGTTTTCCTATGATGATCAGCCAGGGCACAGTCTGGGTTTTGAGAGGCAGTGTTTGTGTTGGAGTTACCTCAGGATTACCCCTGATGTAAACTGAGGGAAGTAGGAATTTCAAGAAATGAAATTGTCTAAAATTATTTAAATCTCTCTTTAGAGTGGTAGGCAAGTAATTTGGTGTTCAGGAGAGAAGGTTATCCTGAAGTACTGATGATTTCTTTCAAGTGTAGCCATCCAAGAGAGAGAAAACTTGGAAAACACAAGTGTCCCAGCCCTGGGGGTACTGGGATTACCTGTGGCACAGAGGGTGGCACAGCCTTTCTGTGGAACTGGGAAAGGAAACAGAGCTACTGGAAAGGTGTTAAAGAAACCCCCCAATCCAGCCAGCTAAATTGTGTCTCAAAATGGGAGTGAGCCTGCATCACAACTAGAATTTGTCATGCCCTGACAGCTACAGCCACAGCTCAGTGCAAGGCAGGATGAACTGAAATACATAAAAAGTGCAGCAGTGCCCTCAGCATCCTTTTGGCCAGAGAACTGGAGCTGCTTCTTTAGGATGAGGCAGAAAAGGAAGAGCCTGTGCAGAGGAGAAGAAGAAAAGGCAGCTTTGCAGAGCTCTGTGATAGAAATAAAAGAGGATCCCCTCCTTTAGTTGGGCTTGGCTCCTTGCAGACCAGTTCCTTCAGTTAACTCAGAAACTAAACAATCTTATGGAACGTGCTTTGAGATGCTTTTGGAAAAGGGAAGGATTTTTTTTTTTTGCTTGGAAGGTGTTTCACTGGAGAGTGGCAGTTCCTGTCCACCAACAGGAGCTGGTGCCCAGGGGAGACCAGACCATGGGCAGCAAGAAGTTTGTCTCACTGCAAATTTCCTTTTCCTTCAGCAGCATTTGTCTCATATTCAATACTGTTTCCAGATGTAAAGAGCTCAGATTCAGTGAGTTTTATTGGCACTTGGCCGTGGAATGGCTTTGTTTTCTTGCTTTTATTGTCATATGTGTGTCTGCCACAGGGAGCAAAGGGGTGTGGGGGATCCTGGCAATTCCTGATGTCAAAGGCTTTGCAAAGCTGCTCTGGGTTTGCATTACATGATGTTCTCTCAGCCTTCACAATTAAGAAATTAAATTCATCAGACATCCTAAAGAAGTCTGGAGAGAAAGAGGAGAACACCACAAACATGAGATTTGGGGGAGTGGGTGGTCTGGCCTCAAGAGCCCTCTGTGTAGTTGATAAGGTTTTGTGAGCATGGTGTGCATAAATGTGCATTTATAGTATTTCCCTCAGCTTCATTTATCCTGAGCTAAAAGCCAAGTCCTCAACTTGGTGTCAGTGGACAAAGCCCAGTTTTCCTGAGGTGGCTGCTGAAAATGGGAATTGGATAAACCTGTCTTCCAGTCATCCCTGGCTCCAGCTCACGACACCAGCTTTGCCACAGCAAACCTGCTGCTTCTGTTCACCTGTCTGCTGCTCCTGGTTACACTTGCATTTGTGTTGCACAGGTAAAAATGTGCCTACAGGCTCTTCAAAATGAAATTATTAAAGAGATTCTTGCTTGTTTTCTCTGTTCTTGCTGTAGCTGGGCTGTCTTGGCCCCATGACTGAGGTAAAGGTGCTGCTGCTGCTGCCCTGAGCTGGGTAATCCACCCTGGGCTCTGATCTCCCTCATATAATGACGTGGCTCATAATGAGGAAGAGTTTTCCTCAAGGAACCTTGAAAGAGGGAGGGGAGTGAAAATCTTGCCTTTAAGTTATGATTCCTTAAAGAGCAGTGGGTACAGAATGTGCAGTTAAGCTGAAGACATGATATAGGGAAAATGTTGCTTTTTTTTTTAACTCAAGAAGCAAAATTAACTACCAAGTGCCATCATTTTAAGACTATAAAACAGTGTAACCTATAAAAGATTTATTGGGACTCTAACTCTTCTTTTGGATATCTCAGTGAAAGAAATAAACATAAAACTGAAATCAGATGCTTTAGGATTTATGAAGTTGATTCAATTTTTTTTTCTAGTGCCTGTTTTAACAGCCTATTAACATCTTCCCCACAGCAAATATAGAACAAAATTGATATTACAGAATCGAGTTGGGATGGGTCCCATGAGTGTACTTAAATATCCCGTAAACATCTAGAGCTATTCATCTGTATTATGGACTGTGTGGATAAAGTACATCTCTATAAATTCTGCTAAAAGCAAATTCTTCCCAGTTCCTTCTGCAGGATAAAAATTAAAGGCCTGATTCTGCGAAGGGTTGAGTGCTCCTGCTAAATTCCCAGCTCCCTTGTAAAAGGATGGTTCTTGCTCAGTGCTTTCAGGGCTGCTCACAAAAGACTAATTTTCTGCCTCGCAAGTGAAGGCAGCTGCAATCAGTTGTCACTGTGCTAAAAGTCTTTTACAGATGATTTGTGTCGTGTTAATTCCTTAAGTGTCAGACATGAGCGCGTCTAATTCATTGCAAAAAGTGGAAAGGCCATTAAATGTTCCTAATAAAAGGAACATGAAAACTGTTGTGCCCAACGTTGCCTCACCATTTATCTGCATCCTGCCAGCTCTGTTGGATAACAGTGTGGGCTTACCATGGGAGATAAGGTTTTAATTGGCCATGTTGCTTTTGTGTCTCGTCCCTCAAAAAGTAAACTTTTTAATTAGGTAACCCAGAACTTTCAAAATAGTGGCTCTTTTTTTTTTTTTTTTTTTTTTTTTTTTTTTTTTTTTTTTTTTTTTATTTTTTT